>JBBMEG010000015.1:2516791-2534462 GCA_037832605.1 Cyclanthera cordifolia | reverse complement strand
TTAAGCAATGTTCTTAATAGGATCTCAAAACGTATAGTTGATAATCTTATATAAATTTTACTCATTTGTTTGTCATTTTCGTATTTGCAAATTTAGGCTTTCAAATGCTTGAAACGTAAATTAAATGGACAATGAAAAAAAGAAATATCATAGACTGAATGTCGAACGAAATAGATGTCGAACACTTACCAATGATTACTTTAACCTATACAACGGCCGACATTTAACATTTTATGACATGTATAGTGTTTAACATCTATAATTAATCAATCAAATTGGGTAAATTTTCTAACACGGGTTTTCCAACTATTTTCAACTCTTCTCAAAATTTTCGCCTTTCTCGACTTTTCAACAACCTACAAGGGATGAAAGCTTGTAGTCAAGAGTGTCTTGTGGTGTCTGTTATATATATATGTGAAGCTAGGTTATATATATATGTGAAGCTAGGTTGCTTAACTCTTTATCATGTTAAACATGATTGTCTTGCATTAAATTCAAATAATATTAATTTCAATTTCATTATTTTTATAGTGCTAATTTTAAGCTCTTTGAAAGTACAAGGAATATTTGAAAATTTAAAAATTAAATGGACAAGAACCAAAATTGTAAACCTTAAATTTAATCGGTTATTATTATGCAATATGTATTTTATTTTTATAGTCACTAATTTATAAATGGACGATTAGCCTCAACATTAATCAATTATAATCTCATCAATCCCAAATAAACTTATCTATTAATAAATTATATTTACCATGATTTTTATGCCAATAAGAATCTAGTTGGGCGAGATATTAAATTGTAATCAACAAACCGTAAGTTCAAACTTCTCACTCTAAATCTAATTTAACAAAAAAAAAACACATTTATGATTAAAATATCATTCTGGTCACTAGACTATTAGATTTTCAAATGTTCGATTTTAGTCTTAAACTATGAGATTTGTTCCATTTTAATCCTTAGAAATGTTTAATTTTAGTTCCTAGACTTACAAAAAAAAAAAAAATAAATAAAAAAAAAAAGAAAAAGAGTCTTTTGGTTAATAAAAGGTTTTAAAAATTGGTAAAAAAAAAAAAAAAACTCTCCATGCTTCCCTCTCATTAAACATTTGAAAGTCTAATTAAAATAGAAAAATCTCATAGTCTAGAAACTAAAATTGAACATTTGAAAATCTAGCAATCAAAATAGAACAAACCTGATAGTTTAGAGACTAAAATAGTATTTTATTTATTTATTATTTTATTTTATAAAAACTATTTTCGTGTTGTAGAAATTATACTTGGCCCCTTTCCCAATTATACTAATATCATTTAAGAACCTTGTGTTTATCAGAATCAAGGAAATTAGACAACAATTAGAGCAATAATCAATGTTTTATACATACAAAACACAGAGCTACTTCAGCTTGAGCATGGAGCTCTTCCAAGATTTTGACAATCTTCTCACGACATATGCTTGTTTCACTTTGCTCCTTTAGCATTTTCCTCAATCTGCATTATACATCATTCATATACAAAGAGAATAAACATGTCATATTCTTCCAACATAAGAACTTCGAGGTTAAACTACAAATTTGGTCCCTATAATTCGGCAACAGCATGAATTTACTCTCAATAATTTAAAAAGTTGGAAATTCGATCTCTATAATTTGATAGAAGCAGCGTAAGTAACTAGCCCTTCTGGTTAGGATAGAGTATGTGTTGTTATGAGCTTTCGTAGAGTGACCTAGTTGGTCAAGGATATCATAAGTAAATCAGAGGTTTATTTCATGATGACCTCCTACTTGAGAATAATTTCTTATAAGTCTCTTCAACCTCCAAATGTTGACGTCTTGTGAGAATAATTGAGGTGCATGTAAGAACAACTTTAAATATCTCGAGAGAATAACTAAAAACTTCTACATTTCATACAGCAAAAACCGTGGATCAGATGAACGGGTCCCATTGTCAAACATAAACCATAAGGAAGCCCCGAGAATTCATGGCCATAAAAAGGGGAAAATGAAAGAAGTATTACTAAGATCATTTTACAATAAGACTTCCTTGGTTTCTTGCATGGATTGATCATTTATAATGGAGGAAAGAAAGATGGGTAGGTAGTCTGCTATAGAAAGAAAAGTAACCACTTGAATGTAAAGTAACTAATAGTTATGTTTTAAAACCGGGAAATTGAAGTTTTTCTCTAGTATCCCTGGGGTAACTAGACCTGTCCCTAGGCCAAGTACCAGGAGACATTGAAAAAATGGAGATACGGGAGGTGTGTACAAATTAATATTACAGATAAGTTTCGAACTTGGGATCTCTAGAGGAGTATTCTGATAGAATCCTACTAGGCCCAATGTAATTAGGTTAGTTGTTGGTTAAGAGGTTACAAGGGTGGTTAGTTTGTTAGCCTTAATGACTATATATTATACTATTGCCCCTAATCAAGACAACAAGTTGATGGATCATTGACTCATATTGAGTGAAGGGACCCTTCGATAGAATTGGATTCTATCATATTCTTTCAAAGCCCAAATTTTCGACCACCGCGTCATTTTTTGGGGACAAGTAACAAATAGTTATGCACAAAAATGTAGTTAATGAAGCACCGTTCAGGGAAGAGAGCAATAGTGGGCTGTTTTTTTCTTTTTTGGAGTCAAATAGTAAGAGAGGAAAGTAGTAACTTGTATACAATAGAACTATGCTCTTGTTGATCAATATTGGGACGTTGAATTTAAGCAAATTCTGTAGGGAAAGATTTCGAGGATTCTTTTGAAACATCAAAGGATCAAATAGACACCAACCAAACCCTAGATTCTTTGTTATTTATCTTATTCTATCAAAACATAAACATTGACATTTGACAGAAGTTATAATTTGCCATAATAAATGCAAAGGACATATTTCAGTTGAATAATGCACATACCTCTGTACAAGTGCTATGTCGCCGTGACCGGTGCAAACAATAAGCATAGCGTTAGTAGGTAACGACTTATAGAGGCTATTGATTCTGGAATCCATTCGAGTCAAAATTTCCCGTAGTTCAGAAGAGATTTTGCGGCTGTTCCTTTTCTTGTTGGCAGATGTTGGTTCACATGTAAGTAGCGACAACAACTCCGCGAGCTTGATATTTAATTTATCTTCGTCGTCTGCTTGCTTCTTATGATAAGAATTCAATTCTGAAAATTGTGTCCAGATGAAGTTTACTCTTTCATTCATTACCTAGTTATGAACAAACTATTAGATGTCAGTTATGAGAGAAATTTTAGACAAATACAATCAGCACCAAGCCAACCTCCTTTTTAGCCCTTGTAAGAGCTTCATCATCCGAAGTTATGGGAAACGCGTGCGATGATTCAGAAGAGTATCTCTTCACCGTTGAAACATCATCAATGAAGGAAGACGTCTTTCCACTCTCACCAAGTACAGTAAGAAGTTTTTTCCGGATTAACGATGGAGGTGAACCAAACTCCGGTCCTGATTGAAAACAAGAGAAACGGCATTAATTAAGAACTATGCAGAATATGAACTCGACAATTTATAACAAAACATAAGATGATCTTGAATGACCAAACTCTAAAATACAACATGTTATCATGACTCCGCTGCAAGTAATTTAAGCACAAATAGCTCGGGATTTCTAATTTCAAATAATAAGTCAACCTCACCAAAAACACGCACATGCACTTCACGTTCACTCTTGTGTTTAAGCACATATAGGTCTGGATTTCTATTTTCATTGCAATATGTATACGGTAGGATCCCACATGCAGCAATAAAAAAAAATTGAAACAAGAGACAAGCTTTGGTTCGGATACAAAATCAAACATAAAATGATGGGATACGGTCAAACAATTGAGATTTGATGACCTTGACTACAAAGCCCCATAAAAGGTGATCTGCTCGTGATTTAATTTTGGATAATCTGAACTGAATTGAAGAATTCTCAAAACTATAATCAACGGAAAGCTAGAACTCTAACACTTGAACCAGCAAAAAAACATGGCTGCAGCAATAAATGAAATTGCAGATTGCAAATTAAGCTAAACACTAGACTAATTGAAATAAATGCCACTTTCATGTTAAGTTTTTCAGAAAACCCTTCATTAAGTGTAACCAGTAATATTCATATGGAACCTCAGAGTTGAACAGTAAAACTGTGTTCTCCATTAAGTATAGTGCCAGTAGAATGTCACTTGCCATGTTTAATTTTAAGAAGTGCAAGTTCCATAGTAGCTCTTGCATCTTCAATACTATCATGGCCATTGGCAGATTGTTGTATCTCCTTGGAAAGAAATTTTCTAGCAAGAACCCGTAAGGCAGATTTATGAGAGCCGCCACGGGGATGCTTATATAGTACTGCAGTATCAATCACCAGATCGTGAACAATCTTCAATGCCATCAGGTCATTCTCCAGTGAATGACCGACTAGAACGGTCCCCTTGTGAACCAAATTCAAAAAATCTCTCTGCAAAGCACATTTACGACAAATGCATTACAATTTTTTTTTTCATTAATAAAAATGATTGCTGCAAGTAGATGACATGAGTTCAGTGTCAGAACCTGAACATCTTCAAGACTTGTGGTCACCCCACTTAACATCTCAAATGTAATTCCACTAAACCTGTTAAGCCACAAAAGAGAAACATTTAATGAGATATCATATGAACTTTACGTCTTCAATAGCCAATCTATAAAGCACGGACATTTTGGAAAGAATCCATGTCGAACACGTATTCTTCCAGACACGTGTCCGACACGCCATTTTACGTGTCCTTATTATTTTTTTTTTTTGAAACCGGGAAATCGAAGCTTCGCTCCACTATACCCGGGGTAACCACGCCCGTCCCTAGGCCAGGCACCGGGAGACATACGTGTCCTTATTTTATTATTATTATTTTTTAATAATTGGACATATCTTGTTAACATGTGTGGTCTTCGAGTCCAAACATTAAAAGCTCAAACCCAAAATATTAATATTATAGTCAACTAATTTATATAAAGGAAAAACAAAAAAAGTCATCTCTCTCATTTATCATCAAAAATCAATCACCATTCCCTCTTCTTCATGAAAAAAATTCGTCTTTCATCTTTTAAAATACTCGTTCGTAGCCACCTCCACGCGACATGCCTAATTGACGTCCATTGCAATTAACTTAATATTATATGCTTTTTAGTAGACATTTATTATTTTATACTAAAATTTACATATTTGCTAAAAAAAAATTTAACGTATCTTCAATGTATCCATGTCCTAATTATTTAGAAAATGGCATATCGCCGTGTCCTGTAGTGTCCGCATTTGTGTCATGTGTCTGTGCAGCCAGCCTATTGTGAATTTTCTACTAAAACCTCAAAGAAGATCTTACCTCGTATTGTAATCAACAATCTCATTTGATGGTTTTACCAATTTGTCAAGAACAACCTGAGATAACCAGGAAACAGAAATTTTAAAAAAAATGCGGTGGTCTAAAAACAAAATCAATTACAGGAAGTCACGACTTGAATAAAAGTTACTATGTTAACCAAAAACTGACAATAACTGGTCTTAAAGTTTAGTTAAACAAACTGGACTTGCATGCCACTCGGATAAAATTTCAGTGGCTTCAATTTATTGAATAGACCTTTTAACTTCATAAGGAAGCATAAGCTGAGAAAGGATACAGATAAAAATAATCTAAATTAACGTAGCAAGATGGTTGCACAATTTAACTGTTTTGTTCTAGATTATTTTGTCAGGTAAGAACTACCAAGGCACATAAATGAAGCCGAGATAAACTGCATACCTGTCCTTCCATATCCACCAAGGTTATTCTAGTGAGCTCAAACCCGTCGCAGGTCACACACTAATAAAAGTCAATAAAATTAAATGATTAACTGTATCAAGATGATGCGTAAGTAACTACTAAATGCATCATATTAAAAATTACATAAGTAAACAACTTAGCTTTGAAGTTTGAACTAAAAAATCTTTAAAAATTAAGACCTTGTTTGGTTCGTGATACGTTCTTTGCCTTATGTTTTAAAATAAAAATACAATAAAAACGGTGAAAACACATTTGGTATACTTGTTTTCAGAGACAATTTTTGATAGTTTCTAAAATAGCCTGTTCTCAAAAACAATCATTGCTGTTTTTTGTTTTCAATAATTTTGAAAACAAAAACCATTAAAAAAACTCTGCTTTTTATCAAACCACAAAATAAGTGCAACGATTTTATCCAAAAGTTGAGGAAGTGTATAATGTCCGTGTTCCATCGTGAGACTCTAAATGCTTTTTACAAATGACACAAGAGAGAGAAAAAAACTCTGCACATGAACTTTTAAAGAACCTTCTCATTATTTTTGAAGGGCCACCAAATATTTAATTCAGCATCAACACATATATGAAAAATAAATAAAAGAAAAGTAATCGAAGATATTTATGGGGGCTTCTTTCTCAAAACACAGGTCTTTCAAAGTATTACTTTCTCAAAATTAACAAAGAAAAATGTACTTACCATCTCACAGTCAAGTGCCAACATTTCATAATGTGAAGATCCTAGAGGAGCAGGAAATGTGTGGATAAAACCTGAATCAATTTATTAATTAACTTAATGAACATTGTATCTTCGGAAAAAAATGAAAATAGGGGTTTCCAAGAGAACAGAAACAATTAACTATCGAAGACAAATCACCTGGTTGATTGAAAGGATAACCATTGTCTTCCAGTTCTTTCACCGTTAGCGTATAATATGTAACAGGGAAAGGTAACTCCTTTGGAAGTTTGATACATATTGGTGTTTCTTTTTCGTCAGATCTTTCTGCATACATGCAAAAAAATATATCACGGGAGAAAGAGAGAGAGTATGTAAACAAGTCAAAGGTCGGTTCAGCATAATGCAAGATAAATAAAAGGCATCAAAACTACTTCCAACAAGGTATTGAACAAAACTGTCCTCCTCTCAAGAACATATAAATTTGATGCCCACATAATTATGTAGGTTCAGCTTTAAAACCCTTGTAGAGCATGGTTTAGTACATCAAGTTCATCACCATTTTTCTTTTCTTTCTTTTTTTTTTTAACTAAAGCTTCGCTCCACTGTAGTAGGGGTAACCACACCCGTCCATAGACCAGGTACTAGGAGACATCGAAGAAATAGAGACACGGGAGGCAAATTAATGTCTCGAGTGAGTCTCGAACCTGGGATCTTGAGGAGAGCACACCTTCAAAGTCCAAGTCTTTGACCACTCCTTGGGGACACTTCATCACCATGTTAATACCCCATGCCCCAAGGAGGAAAAGAAATTTATGATAATAATTAAGTACATTAATTTTTTACACGGAAATAGAAAATATTCAAAAACAGCACAAGAGGAAAATTAATTAACTGGGTTACTGGAGAGCTAAACCAAAACAAGTTTTCCAAATTGGTTACAAACCTTGTTCAGATGTCAATGTATTCTTTAAGTCTACACTATTTGAATCCCTCTTTCTCTTTACCTTACATGTCAAAAGTGCATCAATTGTTTGCATTCGATCTGATATGCAGCTAGCAAAAAAAAAAAAAATTAAAATAGAAACATACGGTTCTCTAAATAAATCCCATAAACAATCTATAAGGTAAGTGAATAAAAAAAAGATTGAAAAGTTGATCAAAAGAATTTGCACCTAAGAGCTAAAACTGCCCTTGGATTGCCGCAGAATTTTTTAAGTGTACGAAGTATCTTGGTCTGGGACATGTACAGGGCAGCATCAAGGCCAGGGAGATAAACCATAACCACTTTTGGGATAAGTGGTTTATTCTGCATGGATAAAATAATATTTAAAGAAAAAGCAAGCCATCAACCATGGATAAAATAACATGGCATAAAGCAATTAAATAGACATTCTTGGACAAACTAATAATCAAGCATTCACATAAATTTCAAGAGAAAAGTATAGGAACAGAACACCCTGATCCAAATTTTCAATATAATTCAGGCGTCAACGAAGTTTCACCGACATAAACCACACGTGCTCATAAAAAATATGTGTAAGGTTTATTTCCTGGTCACATCTCCATAGGAACAAATCAGAAGAATCTTCACATAATCATAGAGGAAGGAAGTGAAGCAAGGAAAGAGATGAAACAAATGATAGAATATAGCTAAAAAATATTTAGGTCATAGACCTTTGGGGGTGTTTGTTTGAAGTTTTTATGGAGTTATTAAAAATGAGCTTTTATGACCACTCTATAAAAACCTCATCCAAACGAGTTATTACTACAACTTCTTCTTTATAACTACTCAAAATAACCCCTCATTTCTAATCACGCCAAAATTTTGCAAACAAACACCTCCTTAACTAAAAAATATCACCGAAATCCAATTTCTATTTAACAACATAGCAATCATGGTCAGATTCTCATTTCTTACACAAGATTTCAAGGTAAACACATACCAATAACCAAAAGATTAAGAAAAAAAAAAGTATTGACCTTAATAAAAACCCATGGAGGCATGAAACCGTCAGCAAGCACCCAAGTTACAAGCCCTTGAACATCCTGCAGAAAAAAACATGAATGATAATCAAAGTCCCAAAACCACTTCTACCCTTAACATCAAAAAAAACTTAGCACCTAAGTAAACTCACTTGCAAACTTAAAGTGGAATTAGATTCTGGAGGTTTGAAGATAACCTCAGCTTTGGCCTACAAGAGAAATCAAAACAAGCAAAATGCACAACGTCATCAAGTTCTATATTGGTTCTCTATTATAAAAAATTAAAATTCAAGAAAATACTAACATCCCTTTATTGGTTTAACAAGAACAATAATGAAGAAATATAAAGAAAACGAAAATAGTTAGATAAATGAGCAACAACTTCAAGATTAAGCAAATGGGTTAGTTGAATGATGAAGTAAAACTACATACATCGGCTCCATAAATATCGAAGAAACTGGGTTTTTCCTCTGTTTGATTGGACTTGATTTCATCGGAATCCAAAGCTGAAACACTGGAAGATGGCATTGTATTGATTTTTCAGGCGACACTGAATAAAGAAGCGGAAGAACGTTCTGCTCTATTTGAAATGGAAAGCTCTCCGACCCTGTGGGAGATTGTGAATCAAAACCTATTTACCGCCTTCCCCTTCATGCGTTAGAACAAAAAATTGCTACTTTCTTAGCTGAGTATCCAATAATTGAAGTCTAGAACGATTCTAATTTTGTAATGGTGTATTGTTTTGCCTATATAATTTAGGGTTTTCAAAAAATTCGTGTAGTTTGTACAAAAATATTATATGCTCAATTTTTTTTTTCAATTTTTTTAAGTATTAACTTTTATTTATTCAATAATATTGTTTGTTGGTCCGGTTTATTTTAACTTCTTGAAGCTTATTTAACAAATCAACCAAAAGAAGAAGTTTCATTATTGAAAGTTATTTCATGGTTACGTATATGATTTCTATTTTGAAAATTAGTATTTGACTCTCATTTATTTAAAATTAGTTGTACCCGAGTTAAAGACATCATCATATAAAAAGTTATTATTCATACCGAAAGACTTATTGATGCATTGATTTCATTGTTTGGAAGTAATTGAATTTGATAATAAAATTTTATATTTGACTCTTACTTTTTGAAGTATCCTCTTAAATAAATCGTGATCGAATCCATCACCATAGTACTGAATTGAATTTTGACCGAACAATAAACCCAACACGTGACCAAAACTTTAGGTCATACATTATCATCATCTGATCATGTATTTTTTCAAAAATCCTAAAATATTTTAGGAAACTCTTTCGCATGTGTGTATCTCTATATAAAGTTTAGGGCCAATCTCAAAATTTGGATTTAAGCATCGGTGGCGGTGGTTCCGAATTAGCGAAGATGTCTCGATCGCTGGTGCAGCCGATCGGACAGAAGAGGCTGACGAACGTGGCGGTGGTTCGTTTGAAAAAACACGGTCTCCGCTTTGAGATTGCCTGTTACAAGAACAAGGTTCTTTCTTGGCGATCTGGGGTGTAAGCTTCCTCTCCTCTTAAACCCTAAACCTATTCCCACTCCCTTTCTCCTTTACTTGAAATATTATTCTCTTATGTACTTGGTAATGGATGTGTATGTTGCAACAGGGAGAAAGATTTGGATGAGGTTTTGCAATCGCAAATTGTTTATTCTAATGTTTCTAAAGGAGTTCTTGCAAAAACAAAAGATTTGAAATCAGCTTTTGACACAGATGATCAGGCTGAAATTTGTCTCAAGGTATTTGTTTTTTATTTTTTTTCAAATCCCTTTTAGTGATTTATGGAGGATTATCATTTTCTGGTCAGTGTGTGTTTTCTGATGAGATTGTTAACTCATGGTTCTAGATTCTTAAAGAAGGGGAGCTTCAAATTGCAGGGAAGGAGAGAGAAGCTCAATTGTCTAATCAGTTTCGCGATATTGCAACCATTGTTATGCAGAAAACCTTCAATCCTGAAACTAAACGCCCTTACACTATTAGCATGATTGAACGGCTCATGCATGAAATCCATTTTGCTGTTGATCCAAATCACAGCTCTAAGAAACAGGTTGATTGATACATTTTGCTGTATGTGAGATTGACACTCTTCAAGGCCACAATTTTCAGCTGATATTCTTTTATTTTTTGGTATGATATGCAGGCCTTAGAGGTCATTCACGAGCTCCAAAAACAGTTCCCAATTAAACGTTCGCCTATGAGATTGCGATATACCGTACCTGAACAGAACTCCCCATCTCTCCTTGAGAAGTTAAATGCCTGGAATGCTAGTATCATTTCCAATGAGCAATCTGGAAATCAGCAACGAAGCATTGTAAGTATTGGTTTTTCATCGATATCATCATTTCACACTTATACTAGAACAAGTTGAACTCTTATATTGTTTATTGGCTCCTGCATTGGTGTCAACATTCTACGACCTGTGTGTTGGATTGGACTAGACTATGTATGCTTTGCTTGCTCGTATGGTTATTGCATGGAAAATCCTGAAACCAAGTTGTAAGCTTAAAATAATTTGCAAGCAAGTCATTTAGAACTAGCCGGGAACATCGTATTTTGAGAACAATTCACTCTTGTTCTTGATGTGATAAGAAATTTTAAGGTCTGTGAATGAGGGTGTGCGTAAAACCAGCTGGTGTTAAAAAAGCTCTTGAAATGTCAGTATTACTGTTCTCACTCACTTCAAATCAAAAGGTGTCATCATTTATTTTTCTAGTGTAGGGTTTAGAGAAAGAAATTGTTTGAAACCCTATTCTTCGAATAGAATTTGGAGGTATCAGTATCATTATGGAGTTTATGTAATGGCAGATGGCTTTTTATCAATTCTGAACCCATCTAATTGGTTTTCACAACATGACATCGTTCTGTTCTTCATTATCAAATGCCGTTGATTCTTGATTAATTACTTGAAGTACACACAAGCTGGTCAGAACTATTGGTCTGTTCATTTTTTATCAGCTAATGCTAGTTCCTGTGATCCTACCTTAATCACTGGTAAAGCCATTGGTCTCGGAAATTATTTTCAAATTATGTTTTCATGTTTCATGAATTTTTCCCATGGGATCTTTCGCGGAGTCTTATTAGCCTGAAGCTTCTAATTACGCAAGGCTATTTTTTACTTTTAGCTGTTGGTTCGGTATTTGGATGCCCAGTGTTGGGTTTTGCCTACTAATTCATCGTTGATTGTTATTAATTAACCATCTCTTACTATTAATTCATCGTTGATTGTTATTAGTAAACCAATATCTGTACTTTTCATTACTGGCAATGCCTTGCACAAAAAAATGCACTTCAATAATACCGAGAACTGAGTTTTTATGTTTGATTGTTGCAACAGATTTGTGAATTGGATCCTAGCTTTTATCGGGACTGTAATCCATTAATGACCGAACTACAAGGAAGATTTGAAGTACTCTCTTTCTGTTTGCACGAGGAAGGCGACACAAATGTGGATCAATATGATGACGATTACGAGAGTGTCGAACTCCCACCCAAGCAAATTAAAGAATCCTCTATTCCTCAGCTAAGTGAAGCTTTACGAAAACAGACAATCTCGGTTGACGGCGGGAATGCACCTAAGGAAGGGAAACGCTGCAGCACCTGCAATGTAGCTGTTGGGGATGCTACTAAGTTTAGAGAGCATCACAAGAGTGAATGGCATAAGCTTAACGTCAGGCGCAAAACCAAGAATCTCCCTCCCCTGACCGAAGAAGAGTGCACATTAGAATTGGTAATGGGCGACTCGGAGTCTGACCTCAAAGACTATTCATTTTGAGCTGCCCCTTGTGTTATGCTTGTGGTATGAGTTTGTTTTACTTCAATTTTGGTGTCTAGATAGCAAGTAAAGATACTGTATTTGGCTAGTCATGGCTATAATGCCTATAAGCATATTCTGCCTACCGCAGTTTTAATTTTCACACTTGTCTCAGATTTGAGGTTTCAAGAATGTTTAATATCATATCAAGATTATGTATATTTGTGCCATATGCTAATATAGCTAGTGGCGTTTGTGCACTCAAACATAAAGCCTTTAGTATGACAAAGCTTGCAAAATCAATTCCGAGTCTCTTGGTTGAACCTCGAACAATTTTCAAATTGGGGAAAGTTGCAGCCAAACTTAGGGTTGTGTAGTTGTGCTATGAGATTTCAAAATAATAAATGTTATATTCCGAGTGGATGTCATTAAACTACTGTTTTATTAGCAATTATATAATTTATATTACATATGTGATTAATGGTCTTTATTGAAACAATTTTTATATCTATAAACGTCTATAACAATTTATGCACATTATTGATCAATTGATTCTACTAGATGCCTAAATTAAACACATTTGCTTATTATAATTAAAATGATATTAATGAAGACGGCATGTTAAGTACAACAGCAAAATTCCATTCAAATAAGGAGAAAATTGGCACTGAAATTGTATGTATTCCTAACTTGCTCTTCAATTCATAAAATAGGAAAAAAAAAATTAATAAAATGGTAAAACCTAAAATGCAAAAGAAAAGGTAAAAAGAGAATGAAAAAAAAGCACCAAATTTGTACATAAAAAATAAAAAATCAGAGAGGCCATGTTGCTAATCCCTAACTGCACAAGCGGCTTCAATAATCAAATTGAAGATTATTATATCCATTAAAGAGCTCATCTCCTAAATCTGTAAGATTTGAGCTATTTTCTCGAGTCAATGATGCTATCCCAATTCTCCCGTTTGAAACCGAGTAATTTCCCATTGTAGACATCATTCCATTGACCATAGAAGCCGGAGCAAATCCGCCACCCATTGAGCCATAACCTGCATTAACACTATTAGCAGTTCCATTCTCTATGAGACAGTTCCCTTCATTGAGACTCATAACGTTGTCAGATGGTAACATTCTGTTAATAGTTTTCACATCATCGACAAGAGAAGAAACACCAGTCGTAGTGTTCATCCCGTTTTGCACGGAACTCTGGTAACCGTTTTGATCGGCTTCGGAAGAGTGAATTGGCTGTTGCAAAGAAACATTTGCTGGAGAGTTGGCTGCACTCAAGTGGTTAGTGGCTGTTGCAGTGCCAATCGATGACTGCTGAGGATTGTCAGGTGAGGACAATGTACGTGTTTGGAAGGAGGGGTTTGCTTGTGCTTGAACAATCATGGTCGACAAACCTGGGGATGATATATGTGCAGAGTTCCTGCCATAAGAGCCGTCGACGCTGCTGATAGAGTTCTGTTGTTTAGAGCTCATGGAATTCTGGTGGAGTAACCTAGAAGAAGCTGATGTTGAAGCTTGATTAACAGAGTTATTAGCATTTGGAACAACATTGTTATCAGCAGCCTGAACAGAGTTGTGATCACCATTCGCATTTTGATCAATAATTTGTTGGGGCTGAGATAATTGTGGCTCCATGTTTTGAGCTTGGATATGGAATCCCGGTGAAGCATTGGTCTTCCTTGGAAACTTGGCCAAACTCTCTGCCAAGATGCAATGATTCAATAGTTAGATTTTAAAACACTCAAGATTGAGAGACCACTTCAAATGAGAATTAAGTTTATGTGGTGAAACAAATAAATTATTCTCTAGAGTAAAATGAACTTTATTTATATATCCTGTGGATTTTATGAGAATTATTGGGTTATTTAAGGGGTGTTTTGGGTATTGGTTAGAGTAATTCTATTATAAATAGAGGGCTAATGGGTGGTAGAAAGGGGCCTTATTTTGGAGGCTAAGTCATAGGACTTGGAGGAGAGGTTCTGATGCTCTCGAATTCACTAGTTAGCTTGTCGCTATCCTTTATCTTTTTGTTATTGTTTGTATCTTTAATCCAGTTTGTAATTCCTTTCTTGTTATTGTTAACGAAGTATTATCTACTGATTATTAAACGCTCGTCTTTAGTTTGGCCATTATTTTTCCATATTAATAGTTTAAGAGTGGTTATGTGAATTAGTGATAAGAATTTGGTATTGGATACCTTACAATGTCCAAGAAAGTTAACACGCACCTAAACTATCTCATGGGATAACTGCATAATCCTACTTGTCAAAAAAACTCATACAAAATTGATTCTTAAGTAGGTAGACATCATGGATTAAAATCATACTCTCACTTTTCATAACCCTTTGACCACTAGATCAACCGATTATGGTTTAGGGTTGAAGAACCTATAACCTCTTAATTCTCCAAAAACCCTCTTTAACTCTATCAATAGCATTACCACAATAACTAAATACTCAGCGAAAGCAAGACTCAGTTTCAAATATTTCATTAAGCTAATAATATTGGTTTCATTCTTCACCCATATTATCCAAGTATTTTATTTTAATTTTTAATAATCCGATACTATGGAATTGAATTATTTTCATATCCAAGTATTGAAATAATTCATGTGCAAGCATAATTATGTTGTTGGGAATCCAAACATCAGAACCATTTAAAAAAAAAAAAATTCCAAACATCAGAAAATTTTGCACAACATGAAGTGATGTTGTTACCAACCAAGGTTAGTTTTGTTTTTATAGAAAATATGTTGGTTGGTATAATTAAATTTACTCTAACCCATAAATTTAAAGTTTTGGAGTTGATCAATAGCTTAACATAATTCAACATGTATGAGAGCAACAGGTCCAGCGTTTGAATCTACATCATTTCCTCTCCAATTAAAATTGACTTCTACTTGTAGGCCATTTCACAAATTTATAAACCCACAAATGAGTGTTGATTGTTATAGTTAAATTTACTCCATAGAGTGAAAATGTTACCATGAACAGGAACTCAACATGATGTCTTCCAGAAAAACACCGTGAATATCTCTTATTCTCTTTCACTAAACCATCGTTTCCAGAATGGCTTTTTTGAAGCCAAGTTTTGGGATTTCGATTCTTGGATCTTTAACTGCTAGGCCAAAGGATTCCTCTTCTCTCAAAAGACACTTTTCTTTCATGTACTCATGTTGATTGCCCATACATTCAAGAACGACATGAAATTTTTTTGGTTGAATCATATTTTTGCATTCTTTTCAAAATGGTGGTTAGAGAGGATTAATCGTATTTTCAACAACACCCAAACATAACATTAATAAAGGTTAAGCTTACCAATCGGTCCAGTCGAAGTTTCTCGGCAGTGATCTATCAAGTCCTTCATACTATTGACAACTTCTGATATCTACATTGCACCCAAATAAAAGCAACCAGAGAAGTTGGGTCAATAATAGTTTTTTTGCAAGTAAAATAATAACAATAGCAGCCTTTTTTATTATAAAAATAGCAAAGAAAAAAGACACTAGGAATTTACATTGATTCTAAAGTTGAAAAAGTTTAATTTCAAGTGTCTTCAACTTCTTGATAAAGTTCATCAACTGTTTAACATCTATGCTCAACTCCTCATTATTGTGTGTACATTCCGCCTTTTGTGTATTCTTTTCAACGAGAAACGTTTTCATATTACATATTTATATAAATTAATTTTCAAGGGAATTTAATACAATTTCAATTAAAAAAACTTCTATTTTTTGTGCAATTTCAATAATCGGCCTTGGCTTGATACTGCAAAGATGCCCCCTTTTCTTTTGTTTGAGAGATTTTTTTTGAAACCGGGAAATCGAACCTTTGCTCAACAATACCCGGGGTAACCACACCCGTCCTTAGGCCAGGCACCGGGAGACATCGAAGGAATGGAGACCCGGGAAGTGTTTACAAATTAATGTCACAGATGGATCTTGAACTTGGGACCTTACCTTCAAAGCCCAAGCCTTCAACTACTATGCCACCCCTTGCGACATTTTTTTTAGAGATTTAAAGCTGGAAATAGTCAAAGAATCAGCTTTTGAAATGATTTGTGGCTAGGAGAAGTGCTGCTCAAGTCTGTTTTGCCTAAAATTTTTAGCTATCCCTAAAACAGAAGCCTACTATAGCTGATGGTTGGAATAATGATCAAGGAAGCTTGGGATTTGGGCCTTACTAGAGGCTTATTTGGTGAAGAGATGCAGGCTTGGCTTCATTTGGTAAAAAAGCTATATGGCTTTTGGTTGGGTCAAGAAGAGCAGTTTGCCAGTCTTTACATTTCTCTGGTTCTTTCTCCTCTAATTATGTTTTCAGGAAGCTGGTGGGTTACTAGACCTCATCAAGCTGATCAGGAACTTTAGGATTACTAAGAAGGTGAAAATCTCCAGTCTCTATCGAACAAAAGACGCCGAAAGCCCAGAAAAAGTGTGAGACTTGGCCTGGGATGAGAAAAAACATCAAGATTTTTTATCACCTACAAATGAAAAGGGCAGGGTAACGCAAAGCTTGGGATCTATCGATTATCCCCCAACCACTTATTTTCCCAGAAAAAAAATGTCTCTATCATCCTTTGCAAGAGATGTATAAATTTTTTGAACAAGTTGAGCAATGAGTAATAGTCCTCATCCTGTGCTAAGAAAACAACAGACTAAACCCACAGATACTCCAATCTAATCCAGACACTACATTCAGAAAAACTGAAGCTTTCAATTTAAAGAAAGAACATGGAACTCATCCCAGCACGTAACCATATGTTGATATAGAACATTACCTGAAGGCACCGAACAAATCTCTTCGTATATCCCAAGTCGTTTACTAATGGCATTTCCAATGCCTTTGCCAATTGTCTAGCTGAGCCCATAAACCTGAAAAGGTTGTTACCATTAGAGTCATTACTCTTACTATTTGGAAGATAAAGCTCAAAAGAATGTCAATATCTTTGTTTTAAAAAAAGAATAAGGAAAAAAAGGGGACAACCAGATGAACTTAGTGAAACGTTCCCATAAAAACAAGTTCCTGAGTAGAGAATTTTACATATGCACTCATTATTCAAAAATCAGTTATATAAAAAAAAATAGATCTATACCCTTTTCGAAATGTACGCCTTCTCATATAGTAACAAAATCCTAAACATTCCACGAAGCTAACAAAAAAACTTCACTAATTGAAGTTAAGTGTCAAAAGCATAATTACAGGATTCTTTTTCTATTTTGCATCATTCAGCTACATGGAATCTAACTTTTTCAACCACTACCCATTTTCCAGATGTTTTTCAATTTTCTGGATATTCCCGAAAATAACTCCGACATAATCATGGCCAAACCATGCTATGATTTTTTGCTTTCCAAACAGCAGGATTGCCCTGACTTCACATCTGCTACGCTACTGTTATTCTCCATTGTTAACACGAGCCATGGAGATTATAAGAAGCTCAACAAATCTAA
>JBBMEG010000015.1:2440750-2475324 GCA_037832605.1 Cyclanthera cordifolia | reverse complement strand
TAGTCCCTCAACTTTCAAAATAACTCAAAAATGGTACCTACCTAAAATTACCCAAATGTTAAATATATAAAAAAATTAATTATTTTGTTCTCTCTCCTCGAACTTTCTCTCTTTCCCCCATTTCTTGATCAATTAAATCTCATTAATGTTATAGATTTTAAAATATGATCCATAACTTAATTTCTCGAAAAAATTATGACCAAGAAACCACCGTGGCAGATAAGCTAGAAATATAAAACTTCTGACAAGAAATCAAAATGGATGCTATCGGCGGAAGAGATGCTTTCATTAACTTCCCATCAATAATCTTCAACTGTCACATCCTTTTCACCGAGGAACGATTGTGGAAGTGGAGAAATTAAGTGTTTATATGAGATTTTCAAACCTAATGTAAGATTACTATAGCTTTAATGGATAAGGGAGAATGAAAGAAAGATTGAGGTGAGAGAAAAGAGAAAAATTTTAGGAGAGAGGACAAAAAATTATTTTTTATTTGATTTAACATTTTGCTAATTTTATATAGGGACCATTTTTAAGTTATTATGAAAATTGAGGGGCTATAAATGGACATTTAAAAATTTAGGGACCAAAATGGAACAAACTTTATAGTCTAGGGGTCTAAAATTGGACATTTGAAACTTGAGGGACTCAAATGGAACAAATACAATAGTCTAGGGACCAAAATGGTATTTTAACCATAACAAAATATTGGATGTTAATTGAAAAGAAGGAATAACAGAAAGTTGAACGACAGCTCCAAGAAAGCTTTTGTCACATACAGAGAGAAGAAAACATTACCTTCACCAAACACTGCTTGATATATCCTTTATGCACATCTAAAGCATACGTCTCCAAACACAAGTCCTTTTCTAACAATCTTCTAACCCCCTCAAAAGTTAGAGAGCTGCAACCAAAAACTGACAAATCAATGGAAGATTGGACGAAGGTATCTAATTTTTTAACTACCAAGTAATAAAGCAAATAATTGGCAACTGAAAATAACTTAAAATGAGTTGAAACTTCCAGTTATGTTGCTGCCAGTGAGGTTCTACCAACGCATTATCCAGACTTTTTAACCAAACTCTAAATAATGGTGGTTGACAATGTCGTGAGAATTTCATACACAGGGCAGGTCAAGAGCCCATACAGAACTCATGCCATTGTACTTGATATAAACTAGCCTATTAAAAGTAAAACAAAAATCTAAATTTTAAATGCAGAATACAAGGAGATATCCTTGAAGAGTCTTATCCTTTAAATAAAGACACGCCATCATCTGAAGGTAAATTAATAAAATATATCATTGAACTCCACTCACAATGTTGATAGTTCTCTACACTACACTCAAAATAATTGCGTTATACCAGGTGTTCAAAATTCCAGCTAGTTTTAGATATATAGCACAAAATAAGGTCATGTAATACACAAGTGCGTGAAGAAACAAAAAATCCAACTTCTTATTCGGAGGCATTTCAAAACTGTTCTATGCTTATGAGAAAAATTAATATTGAAGTTATGTTTGCTAACTGATTTTTAAAGTTGCTTTTTCTCTTGTTTTCTTCGATGACCTGATTTTTAGTCATTGATGGCTTTATGAAACATTTCTACCGGGGTTGTGAAAAGTGACCTGCTAGTCTGCGACTACGAGACAATAGCTCAATTTTTATGGTGAACGGAGTATAGATCAATAGTATGTCACCTCTTCATCCTAATGATTGTAGGTTCAAATCTGTTCTAGAAAAATAAATTTTTTGTTTTTTACATGTCACCAAACTATGATTTTTAAGGGGCACAACCTACAAAAAGAGTTTTCAATCAAAAAAATTATACCTAAAGAGTGATTACGTTAAAAACATAGAGAAGCCCCGGAGAGAAACATAGAATCTGATGAGACTTCCATCACTCAAAGATCTTTCCCCCCCAACTGTTTCTCTCGCCCCAAATCCCCACAAGATAGCACACAACCTGCTTTCCACAAGAGCTCTCCCTTCATGATAAAGATGAGAGACAAAAAACTTCCCAATCATCTCTTCGCATCTCACAATCTCGCCAGCATCACACCAAACACCTCAAAAAACCGACTCCACATCTCATACGTCATTGTCCTCTCACGTCTCCAAAGAATATGATCAAGATGCTCCTTCATCCTCTAGCATATGATGCAACACGTCGAGCCCAAAGGAAGGAGCTTTCCTTCTACTTTGTCTAAGATATAATATACTTTACATTTCTCAAAAATTTCACCTTCCAGAACAAGGTAAGGAATGCATCTCCCACCAAAGGGAACCAGACAACAAAAAGCTGTGACAAGAAAGCCCATCCGCAGGACTAGCAACCCAACCATGGTTATTCAATATAAGTTTCGAGGACGAAATTCAGCAATTGATTTGAAATCGGTCTCCAAACCAAGGCCAAATAAGCACGTAATAGAAGAAAAATTAAATTCAGCAATTGACTCAAACTGCTTGATTTCTACACGTGCATCTACATCCAAGAACTGACGTTAACTTTACTCTTGTCTCATGTTTAGGTACGAACCTACATTTAGATATCAAACACTAAAAGCCGGGTATACAACCATCCAAACATTTGATCACACCGGGGAAAAAAAAGATATACAAAATTCTCTTCTCTTTTATGAATTGCCGTGCCCGAAAGAAGCCCTAAACTCACTTAGAATATAGAAACAAAGGAACTGAACTGACCGTACATAGGTTAAAAACTAACACAACTTACAAAACATACGTACACAATTAAACTAAATGAGGGAAATAATACCAGCTCTAAAAATGAACAAAAATCCACCTAGAAATTGTCTAACAAACATTTGAGGAGGTGCAAGATGAACATTACATCATAAATAACAGCAAATGAAAACAAAAACAACAAATTCACAGAGACGAACAAAAACTCCTCGCAGAAAACAAAAACTGCAACACACACTTCACAAGTCCCCACAAATAAAGACGGGAAAAAACAAATCAAGAGAAGCTCACTCGGCTTGTTCCTTGAAGTGAGAAACGCGGGAGAGCATAGCGTTGTCGATCTTCGTCTCTAGATCACCGGCTACATCCATAGCCTCCTTGTTCGTAGCATCGTTGTCTCGTAATTCCTCCGCCATTTTTTCTCTTCAGCAACTCGCACCGATTCTCTGTGCGAAGGATGAAATAATGGGCTCTGAAAGTGTGGTATGACTTCCCAAGAATGACTGCTGAGACTGAAAATTTGAGGGGGGAGAGATTTTTGTTACGTGTGGGCACTCGTACACACTGATGCTCTCACAATAAATCTTTGATCTCGATCTTGGCCGTCCGTTTCCTTCATTCGTTAAATGTCACGTTGTCTGCCGGTCTGGTAGTGGTCGTGGACCATGGCGGTTAACTTAGACCGGTTGACTTGGTTCGGTCGATTTTGAGATAACGGCAACATTTTGATGGGCTATTTACGCAAATAATGATCGCCGCCCTCACCAGT
Organism: Cyclanthera cordifolia; assembly: GCA_037832605.1. Lineage (NCBI taxonomy): Eukaryota > Viridiplantae > Streptophyta > Magnoliopsida > Cucurbitales > Cucurbitaceae > Cyclanthera > Cyclanthera cordifolia. Next base: position 2,471,850 of record JBBMEG010000015.1, on the reverse strand, counting down.
TGATTGCTTTTGTAAAAACGAGGGTCGAGGTATGCCTTGTTTAGGATAATTTATATTTAAATTTGATTTGGGATTTCATAAAATCTACATAATATTACTTTAATTTAGACTAATTAAGTAATAATTACAAATACCCATTTTTCTTTTAACCTATTATAATATAGATTTTTTCTTAAAATAATTTCACATATCATGATTTCATTTATTTTTTTTTTAAATTTCAATTTTACTTTTCTCTTCTCAATAAATAAAATGGCGGACATATATTTGTTAAAATAATTTACATGGATCGATTTAATTTTTTTACTATATACAAAATTTGCTATACATGAAAAATTCTAAAATAATTTATGTATTCAATAGCTTAATATTAATAAAAAAAAAATGTCATAAAATTATTTTTATTTTTTTCTATTTCGACTACGAGGAAGAGGAGAGGATTGAGATTGAAAGTAAAATAAATCAGAAGGAATCATTCAATTGACATTGATGGTTGAACCAAAAAAACACTATCCCCAATAGATGGTGTAGTTGATTATAGGTCTCGAATTTTTGATTTTGAGGGAACACTCCTTCAAAACCAAAGCTTTTAATCAACTATGTCATCTCTTGAGACATGTAATTTTTTTTTTTTTTACTTAACTTATTATGTTTTTTTTAGTACTTAATTTGCCTATTTATTATCGATAATAAATAATATTTTTTAGATTTCTTAAATACAAAATTTTGGAAGATTAAATATGAAAAAATAATAATAATAATAAAGAGATTTTTTTTTTTTTTTGTCGAAGATTGAAGTTAACTTCACTAATACCAAAATTATAAATTAACAAATAACAAGTATAAAACGTGTTCACTACAAACACAAGTTTTCAGAATAGTTAATTCTTCCGAGTTTCGTATAAGGAAAGCTCTCCTGCGACAAAACGACGCCAAATCATTATTGAAGCAGGGCCGCGATTGCAACCGAAGGTGTCCAGATGAAAGGCGGTCATGGCGCTCTGGAGGTGGCCAAGACGGTCATGGAGGTCGCAGACGTGGCCTGGTCTGCAATCGAGCATTGCCATCACCATAAACCCAGCAAAGATGTCGCCGAGCGCAATCTTTCTGAGGAAGAACAGCTCGAGGCTCTTCGGTCGGAGAATCGCAGATTGAGGAGTTTGCTCGAGCGAAATCTCGAACTCTTTCAACAGATTTCTGAATCGCACTCTTTGTTGAAGGATTGCCCTCCTGATGTATTTCATCCATTTGCCCTATTTTTCAAGTTCTTGCCTGTTTTTTTAAATTGATTTTCGAGTTGATCTGGTATTGAAATTTCGTGCTGTTCTCAATTTTAGGGCTGGAACAATTTATTTATTTTTTCTTATCATCACTTGTTTTATGCCGATGATGTGATTTGATCATTGATCATTGATTATTCGAAACCTGCGTTTTCATTTCGGATCTTTCAGTTTCCTGCCCTAACTTAGTTTATGCCGATGGGGTTATTGGTGTTATTTTGTAACTGTTTAAGTTGGTAGATGAAAGAAATACAAGAATTTCGTAGTATAGTATTTGATTCCTTTCCATTATTGTACTTTTTTTCAACTCCTGCGATGAACTCATGTCGTTTTTTGGACATTGTAAATGTCAGCTGTACGCTCGTCTCGTTGCGACTGTGGATTCTGAAAAGTTTTTAACTGAAATTACAACCCTCAAGGAAACATCAAAAGATGGAAATAGCTATGAATTTCCTTTCAGGGAAGCTACAGGTTTTTTTTCTTTTTTCCTTTCTTCAACCAAACATAATCCATTAGTTGGTATTGAAGTCTCGTTTTCATACTGATTGCTTGATGTTTTTCTCACCCCTGGTTAGATGCTGATTCGCACGCAGCTGAGATTCTTGTAAATGTTAGCCCTGATGCACCCAGTTGGTGGATATGGGTCACTGAAGATATGGTTCCGAGCAAAGTTGAGGAATGGAGTGGGATTGACGATGAAAGTTATGTGATTGTATCCGAGGAACATGTTGTGGATGCAGTTGCCCACTTCATGGCTAGGTGTATTATGTCGAACCCGAATACCCGGGTATGCCTAGCTTTTTTAATGTAATTTCTGTCTGGATTTATATAATGAAGCTTAACTATTCTAGTTTCCCAAAATGCAGAATGTATCACCTGTGGAGCTGCAGAAAGGTTGGTGTTTCCTTTTGTTATTGTAGGTTTCATTTGATACTTATTTGTTTTGTCTTAATTTTGGCTTGATCATAGATAAGAGTAGTATTTATAGGCTTAATTTTCAAATACCATAAATCAAAAACCAAATTATTACCAAGACTAATTGGGATTACACTCAAGCTATGTAAATTGTTGAGTTAATTTTTTGTACGATTATCCATCTATTTGCAGCAATAGCAAAAGCACTGAATGGTATAGGCGGCAAAGTAGAGAAAATGTTTGAAATTTGGCATGCTGGGCTGCTGTTTTATTCCTTGGCCACTTGGGGACTTGCATTGGCAGGGTCAGTTTTTCCTTGTCTATTTTCCTTGTCAAAAAGAATCGCCAATTTCATTTTTCCGGAAATTTCTTATAACATGAAACAGCATACTAGATAGGAGAATTTACGCCGCCACATTCTTGAGCTTATGATTTTTGAGTTATAAGGATAAATCTCAGCATGCTTGGATCTAATTCCAAGTTCTTGTCAAGCTTGGAGCTTGTCAACAAACATGCTGTTTCATCAATAGGGATGGGCTTGGAGTTCTGCTTCATGAATGCTTGGATATATATGGCTCATAGCTTAAGTTGTTTTACCTTTACATACAAAGGCCGAGCTCTCTTTTTTTTAATCTCTTGAACTATGCGTGGGAAATGAAACGTAAACAAGGCATTTCAATTCATTGATTCTTGGATGGCTAAATCTAGCGACCCTGGGATTATTCGCTCCGAACTTTTTAAGTTTTGTTACCCCTCTTCAGTTTCATCCCAAGATAGAAGGATTTATCTATTTGATTTGTTTCATTTCTATTGCTATCCGTTATCTTTTCTTAGAAATATGTATAATTAAGTCTTTCTGAGGTTCTTGTCCTCAAGAGGTGGCATAGAGGTTGAGGGTTTGGGCTTTGAAGTTGTGCTCCCTCAAGATCTCAGGTCCGAGATCCATTTGTGACATTAATTTGTAGACATCTTTCATGTCTCCTGGTGCCTAGCCTAGAGACAAACGTGATTATCTCGGGTATATTGAAGCAAAGCTTCGATTTTTCAGTTTCAAAAAAAAAAACAAAAAATCTTGCCGAGGTTGTTCATCTAAACACGAGCAGCAAATTTTGTTCTATGTTTTCGATTGATTGTTTCGATAAACTAGTTTGCTCATCATGTGTTTTAACAGTTGGTTTTGTTAAACTTAACATGGGCTTTGCATATTACAGCTTGTACCAGAGTCGTGCTATATTGAAACTGGCTGCCACTGGTGTTCACCATACAAGCAAAGCGGTGATGAATGTGCTCTGAAGAAGCTATGTTATTCAGCGAATGTTTGATATCGTTTGGGGTTTATTTTCCTTTTCAATGTTCATTGTTCGTTTTATCAAGGTATGTACATAACTGTTGATCTCTTATGACACCGTTCGTTTTTTATTTCTTCTGATTATTTGTGCTATGAAGTTCTGTTAATTACCGTTAGAATTGTAAATATTGTACAGCACCTTTATTCCCAGTTCTACATTGTGTTATGAAAAGTTTGCGATTGTTGAAATACTTCAAATTTTGGATATTGTTATAGATTCGTAAACAAACTGCAGATCATTATCTCCATTGGTAAGGGAGGGCAAAATTGTTTAAATATATTTTCTTAAAAAAATAATCAACATAAATATTATGTGAAGTATTTTATTAGATAGTATAGGGAGTAGGACATGTCATATAAACGTGTTAATCTTTTTAATGTGGGACAATACTACAAGGTCAGTATCTCCAACCTCATGCTACTTCTACTTCTACTGTCCAACATCATGCTACTTCTACTTCTACTGTCATGTTAGAATGACCATCTATTCATGAAGTGAAGACATTCCTTAGGATCTTCCTTGATGGACTTCCTTGAATTTCTCCAATAAACAAATGCAAAATGCAGGCATTCTAACATCTTCAAGGCCGTGATTAGAACAAAAATGGAGTATAGAAATAAGTACTAACTATCATAAAGTGGCTTAGTGGTCAAGAAGAGTCTTGGAATGCTTAAGATGATAAATTCAATTCATGATGGTCACCTATTTAGAAATTAATTGGTCAGGTGGTATGTCGTGTGATAACTTGAAAAAAAAATAATAAACCTGAAATACTAATTCCCGTTAAGAATAAAGTCCAGCCCGAAAGTTGGACCTTTTACAATTTGGGCCACTAACTTATTGATCTTGTCTTGTTGATTGAATACATGCATTTGCATAAACAAGTGCGTCAAAAAAAAATTAATAAAACCCAGAAGGCAGAGAAAAAGTCAAGGAGTATGAAAAAATAGGGATTGAAAAATCTAACACTTAGTTTATCTAATAAAGTATAAATTGTTGTAAAAAATAGCAGATGAATGGATCTTATATCAATCACTACACCCGTAACTACAAGAAAACAAAGAAATGGTCTCCAAAAAGAATCCTACAGTTCGTCGTGTTCATACATCAGTTTCGAGTTTCGACATGGGAGGAATAAATAAAGGTTACATACAGCCAGCATACAGGAGAGAATCTCAAAACATAAACCACAAATAATACAAAAAAAAACCCCCATCACGAAGACGCCACTCAAACACGAGAAAAGTTATAAAGAAAATGACATCAAGAAGTTGAAGATCATAAGTAACAGAAAGGTAGCAGGGATACTAGCTAATGGATTCACCAACGAGGAAGCAGCGGAAGGTGCCGAATTCATCCCAGAAGTACTGCCGATGGGGCCACTGGCTGGCGAGAATCCGGGCAGAGATCCAGATGTCGAGGGGATCAATCCCGAACCCGGCACGAGTGATCCGGTGCCATCAAATTGAGGAGCAGGAGCAGGTGCAAAATTTGAGTCTCTGATTACTGTAGTAGGAGGGGCTTTAAGTGGGGGAAATTGCTGTGGCCCTGTAAAGTTGAATGACCATGAACAAAACTATGACTTAGATTGCATATAAGATATAACTTGTTTAAGATGCTAAGTGAATGTTACTTTGCTTATCAATTGAATACAAAAACAAGAAAAATGGATGTGGTTAAAGTTGCAGGGGATGTTTGGATTGAGATTTTCAGAGTATTTAATATTGAAAATTTATTTTGAGTATTTAGAAGTAATGATTAATAGTAAAAAATCATTTAGATATAGTTTTTAAGAGTTTTTGAAATGAAGACTTATTTTGAATATTTAGAAGTAATGATCAATAATGATTCCAGTGCAAAGTTTGTTTTAATGTAGTTTTTAAGAATATTTAGAATGATGATTTATTTTGATTATTTAGAAATAATGATTAGTAATCACTGCATGACTGCAGTTTTAACAATATTTGGAATTAGTATTTAGAATAATGTTTTATTTTGAGTATTTAGAAGTAACGATGACATTCAAAACTTCATTTGAATGTAGTTTTTTTAAAAGAGTATTTAGTAAATATTATTTCTAAATACTCAATCCAAACATCCCCTAATAGTTAAAGAGTTGAACACTTTCATTCAATCAGAATGGTCCATCAAACACTGCAAACTACTCGAAGGCGACTATCAATCGGTATCTATCAGAAGAATTACCTGGGCATCGAGGCTGAAGATTCGAAGACAACCTGCGAAATGTGAATAAGATTGATGAAAAAGACTGTTTAACTTTAAACAAGACTACACAAAATCTCAAACCAAATGAGGAAAGACTTACGTAGTCAATATAGTGCCATTTACAAAACCTCCATAACTACAAGATGTAACATTGCAACCAGCACTACTCTGCTGTGCAGTTTGGTTCCCAAGCATAAGATTGCTATTTCTGCATTGCATACTCGAACAAGAAACGGCAAAGGGAGCCGGCATGCAGTTCATCCTGTTTCGAAACATACGACTCAGAAAATAAGAATCATAAAAAAACAAGAACACCACACCAATTCAAGAACAAAGCTAATCAGTTATTACATGAGATTCCCCGGCCCACAGCTACATTGAACACAATGACTCGCTGTAATCGCATAACTTCCATTCGGCACGATCAAGCCAAAATCCGAGGCATATCTTGGAAACTTAGATGCACAGGCTATAGAAAAAAACATAAACATCCCCACAACTTCAGAAACAAATAGGCCGTGAGAAATAAATTTTAACTGTTTTCAGTATTTGTTAATTCTTGTTATAAATTAATTTAAAGCAAATGACATTTGCAATACATTAGTTTTAAAATGCTACAAGATTAAGGGTTCAATCCACGGTGGCCACCAAAGAATTTTTTTTTTTTCAAGTTATATTGATTCTTGAAAACTAGATATAGAAGAATCCAATGTTTTAAAAAGCCCAAGCCCAAGGTACACTAAGACGCAATGGACCTCCTGAGGCGCAAGGTGTACCAAAAGGTGCAAGCTTTTATACTTAAAGTTCACTAAATTAAAAAACATTAAACATATATGTGAATTTATGCACCAATCAAAAAACTTTTCATAGAAAAAAATAAAGTTTTAGGCAAGAATAATATACAAAACAAACATAAGATTCAAATATTAACCTGCATCTCATGGGAAGAAATGAAGTTTAAAAAATATATAAAACATACATAAACTCAACTATAAACCTTCATTTCATAGAAGGAAATGAAGTTTGAATCAAGAATGATATATAAAAACAGGTAAGTGATTCAACACATATTGATGCCTTAAAAAACCGAAGAGGTGATGACTTATGGATTTATTTCATGATGGCCACCAACCTAAAAAATAATTTTCTACTAAATTCATTAATATCACAATGATAGATACATCCGAGAACGGGCAAGGTGTGCAAAAATTTCCATGAACTCATGGATGTCAAAAAATATATATAGAGTAAGCAGTTGTCGCGCGAAAAGAGTCAAAATGCACCTAAGCTGATCCTTAAAGAACACTCGAGTATACAAAAAAATAAATTAAAAAAAAAAAAAAAAAATCTAATTAACCATAGTTCTAGAGATTGACTTCCAAAAGACAAAATTTGATGTCAGTCCTAAGTGCTAAACAGTTTCTACTTCTCCAAGATTAAGTATGGAATTTAGTGGACACTTCTTTTATACTCCAACAGCCAAATTATGCACCAAACCATATAAACAGCATTAGTTTCCTACATTTCACTGCCTAATAAAGCAACTACGTATCTCGACAAAACATATAAAAATGAAGATGAACAACATCAATGTCCCAAAATTTCTGAAACAGCAAAACAAACAAAACTCAGAACTTACCAGGCAAAGGAACAGCCAAAATATCACCAGCCTTAATAGCCGGGTTTCCCATAGCATTAACATTCATCAAGTCAGTTATAGTGGTTGAATATCTAAACGCAATCCCAGCTAAAGTATCTTCAATCTGAACAACGTAAGACAAGTAAATGGCAGGCAACGAATTGTCAGTCCCATTAAAGCAAGTACAAGGAAGAGGCACAACAAGGGTCTGTCCAACATCAAGAACAGAAGGTTCCGAAATCGAATTCGCCTCCCGAATCTGATCCGAAGACACCAAACCAGCATAGATAGAATCGGCAATCGACGAGAGAGTGTCGGATGGGCGAGTCTTGTACCGAGTCGAAACCGATTTTCGTATCCCATCAACACAAGAACAAGAAATTGGGATTTTGAGGAAGAGCTGCGAAGGCAAAATGTGGTTTTCAACATCTGGGTATGAAACATCTATGGCATTGGCGGTCAGAATCGAAATGGGGTCGATTTGAAAGAGCGAGGCAACTTCAGAAACCTTGAGATCGGTGTAAAGAGTGTAGCCGAGAAGCGCATTGCAAGAATCGGCGTTAGAACATGGCTCTATGGTTGATTTTGCGCTAACGAAAGCTACATTTGCCAAAATCGAGACTAAAACAACAAATAAACACAAATACAGAGCTATGCAAGCCCTACCCAGCACTTGATCTGCCATTCTGCAAGCTTTGTTCCTCTGTCAAGCTCTTCCAGGAACAAAACAGAGAAAGGGCAGAGATAAATTGGGGGTTTCGCAACTTTTCTTGAAAATTAGATATAACAAACAAAGTGGAGCTTGAAATTAAACTCAAACAGGTAAGAATCAAGAAATGGGATTCTTCACATTGATAAGAAACGCTTTTTTGATCTGCCAACAGTAGACTAGGGCGCGATGAATGAAAGGGCTTAAACGCTTTCAAATTACAACGAGATTTTCAAGAATATTGGTATTTGCTTCCTTCAATTAAAAGGGTTTTAGGGTTTATAAGAAAAGTAGTTCAAAAAATGGAGGAAGGGATCACGCTTTCGAGACGACAAGGAGACAAATATGTTGCATAGAAGGAACAGACACTGCTCAGAATCTCGATCTTCGAGATTTTTCCTTGGACTACTTTGCCCGTAGCAAAGCCCAAAATTCCCGCTTTTTTGCTATTGCAGCTTTTAAACGACGACATTTCACTGCTTGGGTGAGGGGTATTTTGGTAGTTTGGTCTTCGAAATTGTTTTTAAAAGAACTTTCTTCCGGACTTTTAAAAAAAAAAAAAAAAATTTAGTAGAAATTGGTGAATTACAAACAATAAATAATATCTTGAATGGAAAGAGGGGCGTAATTGGTCTAAAGGTTAGACTCTTATTTTTGAAATCTGGCCTACGGAAGACGTGATTATCCGAATATAATAGAGCAAAAGTTTGATTTATTTTTTTTAAATCTAAAATTTATGGCTAAAAGTAAATAACAGCATTAGTTGTAAATTCAAAATTTTTTAAATCTCGAAAATTCAAAACTTAAACCTCCCATTGTTATACATTTAAATATATATATATATAATAATAAATAAAAATTAATTTTATTTTGAAATTTTGGATGAGTGTTTCGATTATTAAGTGTATGAGTGAATATAAATTAAGGGTTATATTTTGAGTAACTGTGAACAAAAAATAATAATAATAATTCATTTTGATAAGATTGTTTAAAAAATAATCGTAGAAGCTCGTCTTTAATAGTTCAACAAATATTTCACTTACTTGATTTTGATCTTCCATTTTTAAGTCATTTTAGTTCACTTTTATTATTTAGTTTTCTAAAAGATCTTGAACTTAGATTTTTGTTGAAAGTTTTTATCAAAATCTATTAACTTTGAATTTCATAGATCAACTTTAAACTTTTTAAAAATTAAATATTTAAAATTTAATACTTACAAAATTTAATGATAAAAAAATTAAACAAATGTGAAAGTTTCGAAAATTTAAGAGTTTAAAGATTAATGATTAGAATGATTTTAACCTTTTTTTTCTTTTTTTTACTTTTCTTTTATTTTATTAAAGTTCATCTTATTATATAAATCCACGCTCTTTGAAGTGCGATATTGAAAATGCAAATTTGTGTTATTAGAGGAATTACTTCTAATCGAAAAGGTTGGTGACACATTTCTTTAATTGTTTGATAGTAATCTAATTCAATACCGAGTCACAAATTTGATCACGACAATTAATCTTTGAATCTCATTTATTGAATAGCAGTTATGTCATCTATGTATAGTTGGTTGTTTACTCCTCCAATTTGTACTTAAAAAAACCCCTCCAAATGGAATGCCCAATTTTCATCATCACAAAATGGATAAAATAGTGCAGAAGGCTACAAGTTTCAGACCAGGTCCGTTTTCGCACTTACAGCAGCCCAATATAACTGATGGGCTGAAAAGAACTGGCCCACGTTAATAAACAAGGCCTACTATTTCGGCCCAAATATACAAACAAATATCCGTATATACTATTTATTTGAGTTATTTTTTGAACAAATTATTTATGGATAAATTATAAATCTCGTTCCTATCATTTAAATATAGTTAGAACTTAGTCTATTATATTTTCAAAATCTAGATGTGTATCGTTGTGGTTCAAAGAAATATAAAAATATAATCACTATAATTTAAAAAAAATATAAAAATTAGTAATCACTAATATAGTCTTTGTTATTTGTAAATATGTAATCTTAGTTGTCATAATTAGTATAGTTACAAAAGAAGTTGTAATTCACAGTTTAATAGTTCATAAAACATAGGAAAAAGATTGTATTAATTTAATAGTTCATATATTATTAAAAAAATATATAATAACAGTTTATGCTTAAAATATGAGTCCGAATTTGATCCTGAAAGTGAACTACGTTCCTAAAAATTAAAATTTTAAATTATTTACATTTTTAATAAGTATAAAGTTAAGGTTCATATGACGTTTAAATGTTAACTTCTTTTTTTTTTCTTTCTTAATTCTTACTTATTATGGATAGTTAGTTCAAAAATTGATGGACTCTTGTGAAGTTTAAAATATGAATAGGACTTGATCTATTTGAGTAACCAAGTTCATATCTTAGATTTTTTAATCAAGTTTATAGGTAATATATTTTTAACAAGTTCATAACTAAATTTTTTGTAACTAATTAGTTCTTAGAATGATAATATTTTCTTTAAAGATAACTATTTTTTTTAAACTAAGTTCATACATATAATATTTTGTAAACAAGTTCAATATAGCTTAGATTTTTTTTAACCAAGTTTATAGGTATTATATTTTGAACAAGTTCATAACTAAACTTTTTTAACTAAGTTCATAAATGATAATATTTTCTTTAAATGATAATTATTTTTTAACAAAAGTACAATGTTCAAGTTATGTTAACTAAGTTCATACAAGCAAAAGTTCAAACGATATTATTATGTAACTAAATGATAAATCAGTTCGTAGAATGTACAAGTAAATGATAAAAAGTGTTCATAAGTTCATACAAATATGTCAAAGTCCAATGACATGAGTTCATAAAACTATAAACAACAACAACAATGTATATCGTTTACAGACAATTACAAAAATGTATTATCTACCTTCAATATGATCTGGAGAGTTGTTCTTGACAACCGATTCAGAAAGCTACATTTCTCGTATGGATATCAATCTCTTATCTATAACAAAGAAGTGATTAGTAAGGAAATCCAAGTGCTTATAAATAAAATAGTCGTGTGATAGACGCATATTTTCGCGAGTAACACAACCGTGTTAGCGACGTCTTCACCTACCGGGTTGAAGTGTTTTAATAACCGAGCATGCCAAACGCCAGGTTAGATCCCGGGTAATTCACTTCCCGAGCTAAAGGGGCCCTAAACATACTCTAAATTTATAATTTCATCAATATTTATTTAGATAATATCGGAAAAAAAAGGTTGGAGAAAGGGTTTATAGAATATTAGTGAGTGGAGAGGCAGGGTCTGGCACGATCGGATGCAAAAAGATGTTGTGGAGCGGAACGCTAATTTGTCCTATTCTCAACTGTAATTTTTGAAAAATAAATAAATAACTAATAATGATTCTTTTCCAGAAAAAAAAAAAGAAAAAAAGAAGGAATAATAACAATAACAAATACATAAGTATACGGAGATGGGCACCAATTCCCCATGCCCAAATACTGTACGGCTTAGTTTTATTTTATTAAAATTGAAAATGGTTGAGGGCAGGACACAAATAGAAATGGAGGAAAAGCATATATGAAGCCGAGTGGGTTTCCTAATTAGAGATCAGGTTGAAGAGAGATATGGAGGAAAAGCATGTTTGGCTGAGACTAGGGTATGAGTATTGTTCCAGAACTAGTTTCACCATGCTCTGATCGATTGGTATGAGTGAAGCTGCAACCGGCTCTGTTGAAAATAATTTGAAATGGAAATGTTTGAGCGTGGAATGTCGTTCATGTTTCGAGTGGTAGAAAGGAATGAAAAGATCTATTTTCACTATTTGGTTGGAAAGGGAATGGATCAATTACCATGATTAAACCCATCAACTTCCATCGTATCAATCATTAATTTATTTTTATTTTTATTTTTCGATCATTTTCATACCCTTACTTTCGCACTCAAACATACCCTTGTTGTCCAACAAATCTTTTTACAATATGTATTTTAAATATTTATGAATATTTTCGCCATTGTAATGTTTTAAATAAAAGAAATGTATGAAATAGATAGGAAACGTGAAAGAGAGGTGACGTGGAATGAACAACGACGGGGCTGGGGAAGGAGTAGCGGGTAACCCGGGTGCAGTTATTAGAGAAGTACGACTCTGGATTTTGGATCTACGAAATTCCCAATTTGCGTGAAGGGGCCCACTAACTTCATTTCCCACGGCCCCACTTTCTTTCCTATTGATAAAAAGCAATAATCAATTATATTATATTTAAGTTGTTCATTATTATATTATATATTTACCCATCTTTTCCTATGTACTTTTTGATCATGGGCTCTACACTAATTTAACTGAATTATTGTTCAATTGACACATTATTTACTTGTTAAGGTTAAATGTTATTGTAGATACTTAATCAAGTGCATGTTTCTCTTGGTGTTATATGTTTATTTTATGTACCAAATTATAATCTAAAGTGTTATATGTGGTATGGAGACCCACACATTTAATATTGAATAAAACGAATAAAGATCATGCTCAATTAAAATAGTGCATAGTGTTGAAGATTCCTCATTTTCTCAAGTAGGACAAATGTCACAATGTAAGTATAAATTTCTACTCACTTTGGTTAGATTTAAATTAATTGCACATGCTTTATCTATTATGTTTTACCTCGAAACTAATTAATAATAAAAGAGTAGCTCATATCTATTACAAATATGTTAAAGTTCATCATCTTTGAGACAAATGTCAGAAAGTTAATATCTACAACAATAAAGATACGAAAGAACCAATGCAGGCGAAAATTCAACTTATAGTATAATCCAATTAATTGTTAAAGACATATCTTCACTAAAACTTCAAATAAAAAATAATAATAAATTCAACTACATTTTAAGAGGGAATCCCTATAAATACTAGATCATATAAAATACAAGAATTTTAACAACACGTTGTACAACTTAGTAACCATGCGATTAAATGTTCAAATTCTCTTTCTTTTAGCGTAGTCGAGTACAAAAAAGCAAATTATTTAAAATTTCAAAAAAAAATTATTTATAAGATTTTCTAAAATCACATAATATAATCGCAATGTTTAATTCACAGATCAAATTTATAATTTCTCTATAAATAGTAGTTGATTTATGCACACATTATAACTTGTATTATTGATCATTCAAGAGAGATATGAATCTTTATGAAACTAAAAATCAAAATACACAATTAATGTTTCACAAAAAAAAAATTAAAAAAATAAAAAGAATAATTACAAGGCTACAGGCTGTACAAAATAATAAGCCACCTAGTTTCTCCTGATCCTCATTCAATATCTCTGCACCATGTTCCCCAATTCAACCATATAATTAATACTCAAATCTGATTACCACTGTAAGAAAACAAGTTTACTTCACACTATCATCTTATTGCCAAAATGATTTCGCAGGCCCACCAATACATTTTCAATTTAATAATAACAATGTTAGAATCTTATTTTAAAATTCGTTTAAAGAAAAGAATCCGATTAAATAATAATAATAATAATTTGAATTTAAAAACTTTTAGATTTTCTAATATTAAATAGTAACATTCATCGGATCATATCCTTAAAACAAGCAGTATTACAATGTTTAAGTATTGGAATCAACTTCAATTTCTGTAATTATTTTGCTCATATTTTAAGAAAAATCAAAACTGGTTTCCTTCGCGCGCGCACACACCCAAAAAAAAAAAAAAAAAAAACAAACAAACAAAAAGAGAAAAGAAAAAGAAGTAAAGAAAATTGACGTTTCCTTTTATTTTTGTACACTATTGAATTCTTGATCGAGACATCGTATCTTCTTATTTGGTTGGACATTTAATTAATTTTTCTTTTCTGTTTACTAAATTCTTACCATTAGTTCTTGAAAATATTGGTTTAAATTTTGGAATATAGATCTCAACTTTCCAAAAAAAAAAAAAAAATTAAAAAAAAAAAAAAAAAAATATATATATATATATATATATAAAGATATATAAACCAAACTAATTATAAAACAAACCTTGATAATAAATATATTTTAAAAACTAATAAATGTTTCACGCCATAGACGTAAACTTTGAAACCTTAAAAACTCAAACTTTTTCAAGTGAAAGCAAGCATCCTTCAACTAATAATACAGTGAAAAACTTAATTGATGGCCAGGGAAGTACAGAATATCAACGTCTAGTTTCCAAATTTTCAAATTTTATAAAGATCAATAATGAAGATACACAGGATAACACCTCATAAATCTAATTAATTGAGGTTTAGTCAGAAATAATAATGTTAATGATAATCATCTGACAGTACTTACCCAGTTTAGGTTGCAGACAGTGGAGAAAAGATCCAAAAAGAAATATTGAAAAGAGAAATAAAATAATTCTATTAGTGAGAGAAAGAGGGAATCATGTACCTTTCATCATCATCATCATCAGACTCAGACAGCAGTGATTGCGTTTCACTTTCACGCCCTGCCCTTCTCTTCTCCTCTTCCCGTGACGCTTTAAAATCTGTTTATACACAGAGGGAGAGAGAGAAATCATAATAATAATGGCTTTGCTTTAGCCTCAGTCCTTTCAAAACATGGGCTCCTGCTATTAGAACTTAACAACTCCACAGTCCCATCCATCAGAGTTTTGTTTTGTCTTTCATCTCCCTGCCATTTTCTTCCTTGTATTAAGCTAAATAGACCAATTATCCAGAATCAGATCTAGGCTAACTCATTTTTCTGTGTCTGGTTCTGTTGCTGCTGCTGTTTGCAGACGAGTTGGGTTAGACAAAATGCCAAGCACGGAATCGTTTCTGAGGCAGATAAGTAGAGGAGAGGGGGGTTCTAGATCTGCTTCAAGAAGGTGGGGTGGGGAGTTTAGAAGAAGTGCTGCTGGTGAAGAGCGTGTCAGTGAGGGAAGCCATTGGAATCAGAAGATGGAGAATTGTTCTGTTAATAACTTGTATGGAATGGACAATAATAATGGTGGAATTTCTAGGAGGAAGAGAGTCATGGTTGTGGTGGATCATACTTCTCAATCGAACCATGCTGCTCTGTGGGCGCTCACTCATGTTGCTAACAAGGCCGATGTTCTCACTCTTCTTCATGTTATCTCCAATTCCTCTACAGATTCTTCTTCTTCTGCTGATTCTTCTTCTTCTTCTTCCTCTTTCTGTGCTAGTTCTCTTGGTTCCCTCTGCAAAGCTTCTAGACCTGAGGTCCGAAGAGAATTCAATTCTACCCCTTTTGTTTTCTTGCTTAGTATTTAATCTATGCTGCCTAGATCTGTTACAATGAGACTAAGGCTTGTTTTATATAACTCTCTCTGACAGATCTCACTTCCATTTTTACTCTCTCATCTGGTTATGGGTTTGTAGTTGTGTTTTGTGATGGTTTGGAATGTTACTTTTCAGGTAGAGGTGGAGGTGCTAATGATAGAGGGGCCGAAGCTAGCCACGGTGATGAATCAAGTTAAGAAGCTGGAGGTGTCGGTGCTAGTTCTAGGACAGAGAAGGCCTTCATTTTTCAGCTGGTGGGTTCAATCTTAGATTCAAATGCAATACAAATTCATGGTTTTTCTAACTCTAATTGTGGGTTACTGAATTGATTGCAGCTTTTGTGGGAGTGGTGGGGTGGGAGATCTGCTGGATCAGTGCATAAATAATGCAGAGTGCTTGACCATTGGAGTGAGAAAACAGAGTAGAGACATGGGTGGGTATGTAATCAACACCAGATGGCAGAAGAATTTCTGGCTGCTCGCTTAGTTGTTGTTTCTGATATTGGAGATGTTCAAGTTAAAAGAGTTCAATGAAGCCTGACACTTAGGAAGTAAGTTCTATTGTAATCTAATGAATAACCCGTCCGGACTACTGAAATATGTAAAACAACTAACAAGCTTATCATGATCCTATGAGTTAACGTAATGTTATTGCAACTTATTGGCTAGCAGTTTATGAGATGTCAGATCTAGTCTTTAATATCGTATCAACGATCACCTAGCAGCTTATGTATGCGTTTTCTAATTGACTCTTTACAAATGGGGCTGAAAGATAATGGATCTGTTTTCAGTAAAGAGAACATTGGTTTGTGATCAGGGTAAAATGGACTAGAAAATGATAATAATTAGGTTAATGGAATAAAAAAAAAGATATATGGGTAAGTAACTATCCAGATTCCTGATTGACTGTAGGTATATTGCTTTATTAGACTATTAACCATGAGTTTTCGTAAGTATTCTATAAAAACTTCATTCAAATGAGCTTTTACTATCGATTCTTTTTCATAGTCAATTTTTATTCGTTCAAAATAATTACTCCATAATTTTGCAACCATTGACCTGTTCAAGCAAAACTTACTACTGTTTCACCAACATGATTTGACATGATCTTTAGGAACTCATATTATAAAAAAACTAAACAAGTGATTAAAAGAGTTGTGAAGCAGCCAGCATCCAAATGGCAGCCTTGGAAATTGCTAAAATATACCTTTGAAACACCTGAAAATCGGTATCTAGATCTTCAAAGTTCTAACCAATTTTAACAAGAGATTTTTAAATTCTATACTTCTAAAGGCTAAGGTTGTCAGCCACATAAGAATGGTACGACAACTTACTAAAGTATGCTATTTTGACTAACCATTTTGTAATGGTCATTCTGAAACTTATATACGCCGATCATTTATGGGCCTAGTATAGGTGAATTTGAGCTCTACTTGGGCTTGGTATCAGAGCATTTGATCCATTTCAGATGGGCCTAACTACATTTGGTACAACTAAGAACTTGGGCCTCACACTACAAGCCACCCATTGTAATCGATAAAACTTGGGAGTTTGGGGCAATGTGGGCATCGCCAGGACTCTTATAGAATCCAAAATCTAGCTGGCTTGGTTTCTTCTCATTTTCTTTTTATCAAAAGATCTCTATTTTAATAAATGAGAACCTCAACCATGCACATATTTGGAGCAAACTGATGATAGGAACCGAGTTTTGTCTACTAAACGATTATTATTCAACAAAAAGATTCGACCTCTTAGCCTAGTTTCGGATAATTGACCAACTTCAATTAGACTTTAGCTTCGATTCTATTGTTTCAGTTGGATAGGAAGAGTGGATAAAAAGGTAGTTGATACTTGAAACTAGGTCCTCCAGAGAGTTAGTAGGAAATGGAATGGATCTTAGAAGAAATAAATCAAAGGGTCCACGAAACTTAACCGTACAATAACTATAAGGTACCCATTTTGGTTGATGAATGATGACATGTACCCACCCACCCAACCTTACTTTGAAACATCTTCCCATGTGGATGTGGCCATTACTCTTCTCTCTTTTTCTTTTGATTTTTTTAAGACTTAATTTTCAGAATTCTCAACTTTTTTAATAGCCAGCCCACATTGCATTCTCCTCTTTCGTTCTTACCCATTCATTTATTTCCATTATTAATCTTTGTCGTATAACCTTCTTTTTTCCTCGCTTCATACAACGAATAATAGTATTACCAATGCCACCCAGTGCGTGGATCCGCCACGGCATTGTGAGCCACCACAAGTATTAAAAGCCTACAAAATATTCTGCTTGGGTCAGCTACTTTGGACTTTGGTGTAGGTGCTCCAACCACGTTTTCTATAAAGGTTAGAAAAGCTAGTGTAGCTTGTGTTTGGATGGAAACAAGTGTAACTAGTAACAAAAACTAATTGATCTAGTTTATCCTTTTGTTGAGTCACGAGCATAACTTTACGAAGCTTCTTCATTGCAGTTTACGCTAATAAGAGTTTCTCGATTGCTCTGATACTAATATGGGGTAGCTTATCAGAATAAAATGAGAATTTATTTCAAGAATCAATTAAATCTTTACTGTAGATGAAAATTTATAGAATACACGAGAGATCCTCTGTTTATAGACAAGCGAGAAAAAACTAGAATCCAAGAATTAGCCCCCCACAAAAAAGGGTCAAAGTTTAACCATAAAACCTACGGCATCAAGGAAAGCCCAATGATATAGTCGTGTAAATTCATGGTTGAGTTCTATAAACTAGACAGGATGCTCCCAAGAAGAGATCACCAATGATCTTTGTGTGTATTCTTTTTGTAGAAAAGAGTGAAGTGAAGCAGAGGGAATGAGTTAATAGTAATTGAATATTAATTTGAGGATTGATGTTAATAGTGCTTGAACAATTAATTACTTGTTTGGAGATTTGTGTTAGTAATGGTTGAGTGATATGTTCAATGTGAAATTTGGAGAGATTTGATAGAGGATTCAATGAGTGGTTAAAAGTGGTTGTTCACTACCAAATACAAACGAGTGATTTATGAGTAGTGGTTAACCACTCATCTTTTACCAAAAACAACGTAAAAATCACAGGAATTTATACTCAAATTGATAAGTATTAGGTCTTAAAACATGAGTGTTCTATTATTCTAACACTACACAGTTAACATAATTTGAGAAAAATAAATTTACACGCGAACTCAAATGCAATTTGACTAAAAATTTAATTCCCGATTCATGCCCTGTAACCAATTGACTCACGAGCTTAGACTTGCATACTCCAAAGTTACAGAATCAAGTCTATATCTAGTATATGAATTTATTTATCTCACCCACTACTTAAATGCAAACCTAAGAATCCACATTTTCACACTATATATGAATAGAAAAAATAAATTCATAAACTTGATATATACTCGCAAATGTACATGATGTAATGTCTTGAATATAATATGCGGCCCTCCAAATGACCCTCTATATGTAAATAACACAAGCATAATTCAACAAGTATAGACTACCAAGAGATCGTGTGGTCAAAATCTTTCACTCCTAAGTTTTGTTGAACATTAAAAAAAGAGTGGTCTTACTCCTACTTGTTGTTGAACTTAAAAAAAAGAGTGGTGCACTATGTAAATTTTCTTACAACTTTATCTCGTACGTCAACATACTGTATTCTTTATATTCTCCTTAATCAATATGTTTCTTACTCTTTTCGCAGATGTAGCTAACTCAAAGCTAGTACATAAATTTCTATTCTCTTTTCTCTTTCATTTTTTTAATTCCCTTATTTTCTGATTTTTTGTTTTTGTCGTAATAGTATATATATTACACAGCTGCCTAGCTACTTAATAATCTAGACTCGTTAAAACTGGGGTGTGTTTGGATTTGATAGAAAATAATTGAATGAAAAAGGTTGAAGGGTTAATAGTAGTTGAAGCAATTAACTACTATCTTGAGAATTTGTATTAACAATGGTTGAAGTAATTAACTACTTGTTTAGATTTGGTTTAATTACTCATTTCAGGATTCATATTAGTAGTAGTTGAATAATAAACTTGATATGAAGTTTAACGTGGGGTTTGAAGGAAGGTCTCGAGACTCGAGAGTGGTTAAGGGTTATTATTTACCACCAAATGCAAACAAGGGGTTCTAGAAGAGTATTTGTTTACCGTTATTCTTCTACTAAAAACAAACATATCATAGTCAAAATGCCTCCTAATAATTTTGGCACGGGCCACGTCATTTAGCTTTATACTAACTTTTTGGTAAAGCTTATGAGCTTTCTTTGAACTATTTGAATACCCTAAATTATCTAGACATATTATTTTGTTGGGGGAGCTTATGAAGAAAGCTAAATCAAAGAAGTTTCCCGTGGAAGAAAAATCTCATTCTTTCTTTTGACATGAAAGTAGAGTTGAAGTTAAATGTTCGCAACATGGCTATCTAAAAGAAATTAACCTTTGTGGGCCAAAATGTCTTCTTTCTCTTCTTCTTTTTCCATCTTTATCAAGCCTTGTGGTGGGGTTGGGTCAATATTTACTTGCTAGGGGGCCAAGCCAAGTTCAAGACCAAACTTGCTGCCTATCTTTCTTTTTCTATACTATAAATGACTAACACCAAACGCACCGTCCAACCCTCATTTTCTCTCCCTTCACCTTATGTTTTACTCCCAATTTTCTCGTCTTCCAATCAAGCATGAATTTCTACAGAGATCAAACGTCCTCCTGTTACTTTCATCCCAAAGAAACGGTGATTGGTGTCTGCGCTTTATGCTTAAATGAGAGACTTCTTATCTTGGTGTCCAGAGGAGGCCGCCACCACTCTTCAGCACGAAGCTGCCGGAAAACTCCCATCAATCTCTCCAAGATCTTTGCTTTTAGCAATTTCATCAGCCGTCTCGAATTTCGGCATTGGAAGCCGGAAAACTCCAATGATGAAGCCTCCACCAGTCAAGAAGGTACTTCCTTTTCAGCTTTTCATATACTTTTCAGCTTTATATGTATATATACTTTTATATACCTTTATCCTAGTTCAAATCTCAGAATCATGCATATAATTATTATTCCTTAGCATTTACAGCTATGTGGTATAAGAACTGGAATAAAAGAAGTCCATTAATGGGGGAGTTAGTGTGCATTAGTTTCTGTATACCATGATGATGGAGTAAGAGCTATCCAGATGAGGAGTGGGTGTTCAAAATAAGTTAAATGCCACCAAAAGAAAACCGAGAAATGAAAACGGTGGAATGGCAAATGAGTGGTTTGGCAGAAGGGGCAGTGTCAGAAACACAGAAAGTACAAGAATTAAAAATAAAATTAAATAAAAGAGAGAGAGAGAGAGAGAGAGAGAGAGAGAAGGGAACAGAGCAAGAAACGGTGGTGGAGACTGTTTAGCAACAGTTGGAGAAAGTTCAAGTTTGAATTGTTCGAATTATTACAGGAAATCTGAGTAAACAGCTTCTCTAATCACAAAAGCTACATAGAAACTAAACACAATTTTGGGGTTAAACTCGGAAGCAAAGTGTAGTGGAGTGCGGTGGGGACAAGGAAAACAAAACAGAAGCTTACATCTGGACTGCACTGATCTAGTATATTTAAAGTTTTTCCTTCTTTTTAATATTAGCGAACTGTATTTTTATTTGAGGGATGTATTTGTTTTGTTATGTCTTTTTTTTAATTATTTTTTTAAATCTTTTTCATGGGGACCCACTAAAAAATTATGCAGAATCATTCATCTCAATCAACTTCGAGAAAAATGGAGTTGGGTCATGGGAGAAGAACAAGGCCTCAGAGGTGCCCCTGGAAAACTGCAGCCTGTCATGGAATCAGCACTCGACCAAAGACTACAAGGAGACCAAGACTGTGATAGAGCATGGCAAGACCCGTGCCACGCTGAGGTGGCGGAAGAGGATTGGTCACCTCTTCCAGCTTATCAGAAGGAAAAGGTCCAACAAAGCGACAGTCTGCCACGTGGAAGGAGTCAAAACAAGGAAAGGCTGGATAAGAGCTCTGACAAGGTCGAGAAACTCTGAATAGGAAAAAGGAATATCTATGCGTGAATTCGGAATTCAAATGTGGTTCGTATAAAGATTTGAGTCAAATCAGTGGCTTATTTTCATGATTCGAGCTCTTGCAGATTCAAGAATTTATTAATGTAAATGGGCTTCTTAACGTGCTTGAAATATCTCTTTTATTTTTCTCCTTAATGTGGAATGTTGTAATATAAAAATAAAAATATAATTAAATTCTTAAAAAAAAAATAATAATTAAAAGGAGAAATTTTCCCATTCGTGCACAAAGTGGGAAACAATGAAGCAAGAGGGGCCCTTTTAGCTACACTGCTCTAATTTGGCGTATAGTTGTCCTAGTGCTTCAAATTTTGAACAATCAAACAGTCCTAACATGCAAATACAATTCTATAAACCATTGAATTAGAAAAAATAATCTTGTTTGTTTGGAAATCTATAGAGCTCATCCAATGACTACTTACTATGTTTGAGATCATTACCCACGAAAATATAACTTAAGAAAGAAGAACAAATATACACTAGTAAAAAATAGAATATCTAAAATTGCCAACTATATGAGACCAAGACATGTTTGCTTTCTTTTCCAAAATAAAATTAGGCAGAGCCTCATCTTTTAGCAGTGTCCATGACGATCAATTTGTCACAATTGCTCTCTCGAACAAGAGGACCATTGATTTAGAAAAAAAAGGGCCACAAATTGAGGTGTCCAGGAAGAAAAGCTCGTAATGGCGCGAACGAAAATGACAAGACATGATGAATCTTCGCCCATCTTCATCAACCAAAACCCAACCCCAACGCCACTGATTAAACAATTTCATCAATGCATGACCCAAATTATGAATGTATTTTCATTTTCTAAATAAAAATGTCTATAACTTTATTTTAAATTTACTGCTATCTAAAACAACTCAAGGTAAAAAAATATATAGGTTAAAGACGTGTTTAATTACGATACCATTTTTTGTATGTTTTATAAGACTGAGCCTAATTTTGATGGAAAAAACAGCAAAACAAAAACACAAAGAACGTATCAATATTTGCTGATAAAGTAGGTTATTCATTAAAGTTTAGGTGGGAGTTTGATGTTAAACTTATCAATCATTGAACACTGACCAAATTAAGTCACCAGTTTGAGGAAAATAAGTTATTTCTATATAAATAGTAATAAAATTTATCCTGAGAAAACACATACTAACGGCACAAAACACCATTATAAGTTGGTTAGTGGGCAAATAAAGGAGATGTTTGTTCAGGTTTATTTTAACTCCACAAAAAGTAGGAGTTAAAATAACTCATCCGCCAAAATGAGTTAAATTAACTCCTCATAAATGTCACATCATTTATAAATAACGAAAGGATAAAGTATAAAGTTAGTCCCTATGGCTTGACGAAAGCTAGAACTTAGTCTTTATGGTTTCAAAATCTAATTTTATCAAACCATAAGGACTAAATTTTATTTCTTCTAACCAGAGGGACTAAAGTCTTTATTTCTCCAAACCATAGGGACTAAATTCGATATTTCTCCAAACCATAAAGACTAAAGTCTAGATTTTCAAACCGTAGGGACTAAACTCTAACTTTCATAAATATGGACTAAATTTATAATTTACCCATATCAAAACTCTCCTAAAACTCATCTACAAACAAGGAATAATTATAACTCATCTATAACTCCTCTACAAACAAACACATCCAAACCAGCTTCACAACTTCTCAACCAAACACCTCCAAAGATTTTGTAAAAATAAATTGTTCACAAGTTATGGTTCAATCTATCGTAGTCAGTGACGCCTACATAGAAACTAATTTTTTGCGAACTGCCTTGACAATCAAATATAGTAGGATTTATTAGTTATCTCTAGAAAAAAGTCGAAGAATGCGTATGCTAGCCCAAACTACGAATATTTTTTTTAAAGGGCAAGGCTTGTTACATATTATTGCATCTTTCAACAACGCAACTCAAAATGTTATATGGATACCCGTATCTAACCATTTTTTGTTGAATTATGTTAAATTAATTTTAAATCAGGCAGAAAATGACATGGCAGAGATTTGAACTCAAGACTTCTTGATCTGATCCCATGTTGAATTATGATAAACCACCGATCAACCTTGCTTAAGCTTAAGTTGATAGATTGGGTATCAACTAACATCTTTCTATCCCATTCTCCTTTCTCTCTCTCTCTTTAGAAGTGAATAGGAAAAAGGATAAGGATATGACCTGAAACATAGTGTATGGAGGAAGGGAAAATGAGGACCCCTCTGCCCTTTGTCCCACCAAAATATTGTATACCAAGTGAAGTGAAATTGATGCTAAGATATACAACGTGAAGAAGCTTTGGTTACAAGGAGATGAAGCTTTCTTTCACATGCAACTCCTCCCAAGTCAAACTAACTTTAAATAAGCATCTTATTTTGGGTCACACGATCTATAAACAGTGAAATTATTTCACAGCTAAAAGATGATTTTCTATGAATTTTATACACTAACTTTGATTGTTCTTTGTCTGTACTTGGCCTCATTTCTCACTTTCTTTTTCCCCCTCTATCTCCTCCCTTTCATGTACACACTGTTTCTTCCTTCCAACAGCCGAGCTCACATGTTTTGACTCTCTCCCCTAGATCCCTTGTAGTTATCTCTCTCTCTCTCTCTCTCTCTGGCTCAATTTCCTATATTATCTTCCAACATTGATTGCCGCACACTTTACTCTTTCATAAACAATTTCTCAAAAGTAAATTTCCCTAGAAAATGAGTTGTTAAAAATCTCTTTTTCCCTCTTCAAATCCATCGATGATAGTATAAAGCACCTTTGATGCCCTTTTTCACGCAATAATTCTCATCTCTTTTAATTTAAAAATTAAATTAAAAAAAAAAAAGCTCATGCATTCAACGAAGGAGGAGACAAAATAGAAGGAAAGAAAGAGGGAACCAAAATTTTCTAATCATATGAGTTACATTTAATCATTTTGTATATCCAATGCTCAAATGACAGTCCACTATTATTTTTATTGAGATATGCCTAGAATTATTACGCCTCACAATTACTAAGTTGGGATCTCGCTACCTAGTGAGCGAGCGAGTCCAAAACCTTGACAAAATATGTAATTGTGTTCATGTTTATGTTTTTGTATTTGAGTTTTTATGTATTTTGGATCATATTTTCTCAATATAAACTCTTTTAAAATCCTAGCCCCACTTGACCAATGTTTTGTATTATGTATCTTTAAGATTAATAAAACAGTCTTCTTTTGCTTGTGAACGTAGCTTACACATTGTAAGTGAACTAGATAAATCATTGTGTTTCGTCCCCGTTTTCTTTACTATTTTATATTGATTGTTGTTTTGATTACATGAAAACTATAAGATATGCCTTTAATGTGTTTGCTCTCTTTTCTTCTCCTGACATATTTTTATATTTCAAAAGGATTTGGAAAGAGGAAGGAAAAAAATCAAATATTTAAGTCATTACTTAAAAAAAGAAGTGAAATATTCTAAAGCGTACTTTTACCAATTTTGAATACTGGATTACTGTTATTTTACCAATTCCTTTTACCTATCAACCATCCCATTTCAATTGACGAAAATAAGCACGCAAATTATTTTCGAAGGTGAAAGCTGAAATTCAAGAATGAATGATTTTCATATCTCAGTTGTCGTTATTTGTAAATAAAAGTTCGTCTGTAACGTTTCAGAATTTTTAAGGGATTGGGAAAAGTTACTTGGGACAATAACCATTGGGGATAAACTTAGGTCTTCTAATATTTTCCTTTTTGGTAGATGTGATGACTGATGAGACGAGTTTTACCTCACCAACCCAGCATAAAAGAAAAAATCCCCCCAGCAATTCTGGTGGCTGAAGAACAAAATAAATGACATGGAGCCACTTTCATGTGGGTGTGTAAAAGACACAAGTATGGACACGTAACATAGCACATTGGACAGAGAAATATGGTAGAAGAAAATAATGGGTGGTGAATAATTCAAAGTGTCTGCCCACATGCACCTTTGAGAAGCCGACACTGATTCACCGCGCAGTTTCTTCCATCCATTTCTTCAACTCTCTTCGTTGCTGTTACTTTTTAAGTTTTCTTTTAAAAATGAAAAAAATGCTGTTCAATAATTTTACTATCTCCTTGGATGTAAATAAACAGTTTTTAGAACAGGAATCATGGAGAAACCTGGAATTTTGTTTTGTCGAATGTTAATGATTCAATACGCTTAGTTGAGTTCTACAATAACTGGGATGGGGATTCAAACTCAAAATTTCTTGATTATGGGCTTAAATTATGTTTACATTAATATCACTTGAGTTATTATTTTTATTGTCGTCACTGGCTGTATTCAATGACGCTAGTACACGGCTGTATTAGTGAGATTTTTTCTGATAGGTGAAGATGAAGGGGTTGTTTCTGAAACTTGTTCTTGTTGGGCTTCCATTATCAAACTTTGGCGGCTGTGACTGGTGAACCTCACAGAATATGTTAGGATTTACAATGTTTGGGAATTATTCACTGAGAGGTTGAGGTATGTTGTATCTAGAATTTGGTTCGTGTCCCTGACTTTATACATTTTGCCTCAAGAGTATATCCAATAAAAATGACTAGGCATTAGACTAGGGTAATTTTCTTTTATGCATAAACTTTTAGTGCTCTCTACATAGCCTACTAGTACTTTCTTGATTTCTGCAGTTTTCTAGTAATCTGCCAAATTTAATCACTGTCGACCACTCTAAGGGACAGAGATAGAGAGAATGTCTCAAACCAAATGTAAAAGGAAAATAAAAGAATAAGCTAGAAGAGGGTAGAAGAGAGAAAGATTGCAATTGAAAAATCACTAGGTATACCGTTGCTGTTGCAGCTTTTGCCGCTACTTTACGGAACTCCTTGGTATTACCCTTCTATTTTGAAAGCCAGCCAAAGCCAGGAGAAAGAAAGTGATTTTATGCTTCTCTATAGTCGTTTCTGTTGCTCGCCTTAAGACAGTGGATTGGCTACCACAGGCAAATTCTCTCTAGGGAGATATTGGATTTGAAGGAGAGAGAGAGAAGAGGAAGTGGAGGATGTAAATTTTATGTTTGTTTTTAATGCATCACAGCTTCTGCTGAACTCCTCTTCAATTTTTCCTCAACTTCTCTCGATATGTTAGCCTATAGTACTTATGAGCAACTAGAAAAATTAAGAATAAATTAATTGAGTCTATGATGGTGGTCATCTGAATTTTCATGATAACCAAAGGTCAAGGTGGTTGTCTCGAAAAATTAATCAAGATACGAGTAAACTAGCTCGAGCCTTCACGTATACAAAAACAAGCATAACACCTATAAGCTAACACAACGTTAATGGCAACTGTATCGCTAGTTTTAAAAGCAGATGATCCAAGCTTCAGCTGGTAACCTGGGGCTAAGTCACTAAAACAAACTACTAATCGACCTCAATTGGGTTGGCATCAAAGCAGCCCATAAACAGACAAATACTCAAGAAGAAATGCATTGTGTTAATAATTTGCAATTGTTCATAATTTGAAGAGCAACCAAACAGCTCCCTGTTATAAATTATATAATCTGGTAGACAAGACACTAATTCAAACATGGTTTGCGTATTGACATCCATTGAGGATATATCAACCCATCAGAGAATAACACAATTCCTAATCCTAACCCTACCAACGAAACAGGGGATGCTACTATCAAAACCCAAATTATTTGAAATGCAATCAATCTTCAAATAAAGAGAGAAATATAAAAGATTAAAAAGCAACCAATCTTCAGAGAGAGAACCTGTGAGGAAAATGTCCAGGTAATTCTGTGAGCGTGACCGTCTTTCACGATCGTAGAAATCTCCGTTTCTCTCAGCACATTCATTGGAGGCTTCTACAGCCATGAATTTGCAAGTAAAGAACTACTTCAAGATTTCCGTTGCGCTTAATTTCATTGTAAAAGTATAGCCGATGCTCAGATGGTTGGAATTGATCTTAGAAAGCTCCACTCATAAAACTTCATTGATGATGGGTCGGATCATCAATACTGGAAGAATCCTCGGGTAAGCGAATCGGGAATCTGTTCTTCTCGCTGAAAGAAAACTGGAGGGAACGGAACGTCTGATTTTTTTTTTTTTTTTTTTTTTTTTTTTTTTTTTTTTTTTTTTTTTTTTTAATTATGGTTGTTCTTAGTAGAAAATATGAAAAAACATACCCACTGAAAATAACTCATTTGTATTTAATAGTAAATAATCTCTCTTAACTATTAATCAAATATTCTATTAAATTATCCATCAAATTTCACAATAAATATATCACTCAACCGCTGTTAATATCAATATTCAAATAAGTATTTAATTACTTAATTACGACTAACCTCAATTCTCAAAAAAACACTCCTAATAGTAATGTATACCGATACTCAAGTAGATTCATACCACTACTAAAAAATGGTGGAGAAGATATCGAAATAATGAAAACTACAAATTAATGTCACAGATAGGTTTTGAACTAAGATCGAGAGGGAGCATACCTCAAAAGTCTAAGCGTTCAACCAAATGCGTCATCCCTCTAAGACATTTAGGTAGTTATCTTTAACAGAAAAAAACCCTAAATTTGTTTTGAGTTTGAGGAATTATAGGTACAAGGTGGATGATAGATATATTTGAGAATTAAAATTTAGATTATGGTCTTCTCGAAATAATATTGATAGAATAAGCAATCAAATTACATATTTATTTATTTATTAACTTGTTTTTTTCTCATTTTATAAGTAGAAACACCGACGGATAATTGAAATGGAAGGACATGAATAAATTTTATTGAATATGACAACTGTATCGTCAATTATAATATTCAAATTTAACTCAATACTTATTAAATGCGAAGGGATATAATTAATTAAATCAATAGTTTAAAAGCGTAATGTTTGTACCATTTTTCCTATTAATCAAGTTGACATTGGGTCAGGGCCTAGGCTAAGAACTCAACCATATATTTAAATGGGCCTGTTTGGCCATAAAAGCCCAACAACAACCCACGGCCCATCAGTTTATTTTGTTTATTCCAAGTGTAAGGAAATATATATTTATATATGTTTTGTGAAGAAAGGAATGTGAAATTATTATAAGAATTATTGGTCCTTGACTTTATAGGCACATCAATGATTGGTAGGTAAACGGAGAGCTCAATAATTGGTATGATAGGACCTTAAGGCTCCCATGGTGCCCTTCAATACAGTGAAACTTCTGTTCTCTTTTGCTCCCCTATACTTAGCCCTCTTCATGATTTATTTTTGTTGCCTTTTTCTCTAGGCATTGAAAGACATTATTATATATAGATTATCGATCTCAGCAACATCTCCGACTTTATATCGAGGATTTACGAAAGAAGAGAATAATTCATAGAAGTACATATTTAGGTATAAAGTCACGTTTAATAATCTAACTCGTTCAATTGATATTTTAAAATTGTAAATTTATAAACGAATGAAGTTTAATTTCTTCCGAATATCTTTTTAAGTTTATGGAATCTGTCATGTTTATATTAATAACAATCAAACTAAATTTTGAAAGCTAAAAAAATTATCTTCCAAATATTTATTTTAGTTTATTGAATCATGTTAGATTTTATGTACCGTACAAAATATGAAATATATAAAGAAAATTTATGCGAATATAAATTTAAATTTTAAAAACTAAAAATGGAAAAAATCAAATAATTATAAAATAGACCTTAATATTTTGAATTTTCTTTATTTGTTTTATAATGGCGACTAATAAAATCCAAAGGAAGCCGAGTTCACTCTTGAGTACCTTGGTATATTCACTATTTAACGATATATGAATGTGACCCACTGCCTGTACAAATGGACCAACAGTTTTCCATTGATTTTTTAAATTTTAATTATTTTCCAACTTTAATTGCTATTTGTTTTATATTGGCGACTAATAAAATTTAAAGGAATCAAACCATTGATCGAATGGATGCTAATGCATCACTAATATCAATTTAGTTATGCTCGCTTTGAAAAAATAACTTGAATTCGAAAGAGGTTGTATTGAAAGTTTTACTTCTTTTTTTTTTTTTTTCTATCGCCATGGTGTTTGGATTTTGGGTTGATGAGAGAAAGATCGGGATGAAGAAGATGAATTTGAGTGGTTTTGAGATACGAAGTATTTGTTATAAAGAGTAAATATTGGATTTTTTTTTTTTTGAAATTTGTGTGTTAAAAGATGAGATGTTTATTTTAGATGAAATTTAATATGCAGTTTGATTTAAAATTGTGATGAATGTTTGAGAGAAATTGAAGAGAGGTCGAGTAGTAGTTTTTGAAATACCGTGATATACTAAAAAGAAATAAGAAGTTCAACTCATCATCTTTTTCGCCTTTTCCTCTCATTCAAATCAAAACACTCCACACGGTTATAATTTATTACTAATTTTGAGCAAAGAAAGTGTCGAAATTTTTTTTCTTGAAATTGAAATTGTGCTTCACTATATCGGGTAACTACGTCCGTCCTTATACCAGGTATCGAGAGACATCAAATATTGAATGAATACTATAAATTAATATCACAGATAAGTCCAAATATGAACTCGTAATCGTAGCGTTGAACTCGTGATATTTGTTATTATTGCCAAATATTTTTTAATTTATATAAAATCAAGTAGATAAATAAATACCAAATTTTAAGATTGAACTCGTGATCTCGAGATGTACTGAATCATTACAAAAACAACGAAATCAATATACTAACTTTTATATTTTATTTTATTTTCAGTGCATCAATGAGCTGTTTATTATTATTATTATTATTCTGAAGAAATTAGCTGTTCGTTAATTAATTGACGTCTAGTTAGCCAAAAAATAAATAAATAAATGGCGTCCATGGATTACGAGGTGACTTCGAGCTGAGATCGTGGCGTCCATGGGCAATGTTATGTTGCACGCTCCTCCTGCCCGCTCTTCGATAATAATTATGATATGATTTTCTTTAGCATAGAATTATGATATGATTTCTGTTTCTTTCAAAAAAAAAAAAAAAAAAAAAACTTTGTTTACTAACATTTCAAATATGAACTTGAAATAATTCAAATTTAAACAACGGAAATGTCCTTTCAAATTTGTTCAAGAAAAAAAAAAACCCCCTTCAAAGTCGACCAATTAAATATTTACCATATATAAATATTTAATATATACCCCAACATAAATTATATCAAATATTATAAATTTTAGAAACAATTTCAGTCTTGCCTGTAAAAGTTTTCAAACAATTATTTTATCTTATAAGCCAGGAAGGTTGTTTTTTGTTTTTTAGTGTGAACATTCATCTCTAAATTAATTGACTATGAGAGTAATAGTTCACTCTATCTGATATTGAAAAATTCTCACTTTTTCAATATGGAAGAATTACCACAAAGTGGGTATATCTGCCCACACTATGATATCAGAGAACAATGTGAGTTTTTAGTCACCGAAATTCTAAGGATTCAATCCAAGCGGGCAAAATACTTAAGCGAGCGTTTCATTATCTCAAATAGTTAGATTAGACCCAAGCGAATGAGCTAAAGCGGATATTCGGTCCACAAATTCGGATATGGTCCAATATGACTTTTCCCAAATATGATGTCATATTGAGAGACATGTTAGAGATACTCATCTCCTGACAAAAATTTCTCAACATATTTAAAAGATACGATGAATTTCTCATATTCTAGCCAATTAATTTTGAAAT
>JBBMEG010000015.1:2384003-2432816 GCA_037832605.1 Cyclanthera cordifolia | reverse complement strand
TATAACAAATTTTAGAATAATCAACCACTTAATGTTGTATTGTCTTTTAAAAATTGGTTGACTTTTCATCAAAGGTTCTATGGTGTAGTGGTTAGCACTCTGGACTTTGAATCCAGCAACCTGGGTTCGACTCCATTAAAATCCATTAGATATGAAGATTAAAAAAATCCATCAACAATAATTAAAATAATCATTCATTTTTAATCACAACAAATATCTAACATTCAAATTTCATTCAATATTCCTCACGTCTTTCCATTAAAATTGAAATGTCATAATAATTTCAAAATGAAGAGAATCATAATTCAAATATTCAATTTAGAAATATAGAGATTAAATAAAAAACTTCATCGGAAATCTATCTATTTTATAAATTCCATCCGAGTTGGAGATATCTTCGCAATCCGAGCTGGCAAACTGTCGGGCCCACAGACTCACAAAAAAGCATGTGGAAATGGAGCAAGCCACGTGTAACAGCAGTGCGTCCACTAATTTCCACATGGCAGACCGTGGAAGGCCAGCAGAGATCGCGGGAGTACAACCGCTTCTTATCGCCAAAATCTCCAAAACGAAACCTCTCGCCTTCAAATTTGTCATTTCTTCTTCTTTTCTTCTTGACAGTTCAAACGCCATGGCCGTCATAGCAACGGCTGCAACTCTCTCATTGCCGATCTCTTTCTCTAATTCGCCCAATCTCAATTTCAAAAAGGTGCCTACTCTTCCTTTTCTTTTTCCTGTATAATGACATATTGAGTTCACTTCTTGACTGTTTCCTCTTCGTACTCGTGAGTAATGGGGATACGCATAAACAGATTTGATTGCTTTTCGGATTAAATTTTTGTTTTTTATCAGCAGTGTTATTTTACAAGTATACTCGAATCTCCACGTTAATATGATATTATCCACTTTGGGCATACACTCGCATGGCTTTGTTTTTGGTTTCACCCAAAAGGCCTCCATGATCTTCCCTAACTGATGTGGGACACTTTGTTTGCATCCCTAACACTTTTTTGGGTTAAATTGTGGGAAAACAAGTTAATCGGTATTAAGTTAAGCCGGATGTTAAGTTAATCTTTACACTGACTAAAATTAAGCTGAGTATCAAGTAATCTATAAGCTTAAACAGAGGTTTAAAAATAAATAAACCAAAAGCCGAATGCGTTGGGTACACAACCCAAATTTTATTTATGAAAACAAATAACTTTGGAGTAATGTAAATTTAATTATATAAGGTTGTAGATTTTGGTTTCTGTCTAGATTTCTTCGAACGTGTGGTTTATGTTGAAGTGTCGAATTTTCAGAGTTTAAAAGGAGGATTTAGAGTATTAGCTGTGTTTGGAGAGGGAGGAGGTATAGAGAGGAAGGGTGGATGGGAGACGATATTTGACGTGGAAGATCCAAGGACAAAATCTCCTCAATGTAATGGGAAGTTCATAGATGTCAATCAAGCTTTGGAAGTGGTTAGAAATGACATTCAATACTGTGATTGGAGAGCTCGGCAAGATGTTCTTGCCATCATGCTTCTCCACGAAAAGGTTCCTCCAATCTTACATACTTGTTCGATCTACTCGAAATGTGTATGCACTGAAGACTTACAGTTTAAATATCGCCTTAGGTTGTGGAAGTCCTAAATCCTCTAGCTCGTGACTACAAATCTATTGGAACATTGAAGAAGGAACTCGACGAATTACAGGGCAAATTGGCAGAAGCTCACCGACAGGTCAGTGAAGTTACTTGTGAATCGATGACCTTTAGTTGTTGGATCTTCAACCTTGCGAGGTTCTTATTCTCCTGACTATACCATTATCTTGTTTTTTACTTCCTATGAACAACAACAGGTTCATATATCAGAAGCACGGGTTGGCACTGCTTTAGATAAACTAGCGTACATGGAAGAATTGGTGCATGATAGGCTATTACAAGAAAGAAACACAACTGAATTGGATAGCCCATCTACCTTGCCTGGTACTTCAACTCAATCTCGTGATTCCGTAACTAGAAGATCGCCGAAGAAGAAAAGCTTAAACGTATCAGGACCCGTCGAACCATATGATCCACACTTGAAGAACTTCTGGTATCCTGTTGCTTTCTCCAGTGATCTGAAAGATGACACAATGGTAGGGTAGTTATGGAAATGAACTCATTCAATATCCCTCCAATTCAAGGGTACTTTGGGTGTCCTCTTACGGATTTACCATCTATTTCAGATACCATTTGATTCTTTTGAAGAACCATGGGTTCTTTTCCGTGGAAAGGATGGAAAACCGGGATGCATACGAAACACATGTGCTCATAGGGCGTGCCCTCTTGATCTTGGCTCTGTCAACAATGGTCGAATCCAGTGTCCTTACCATGGTTAGTGTTAAACAAAAGAAATGTACACTAAAAAGAATTCAAAAGCTTGAATTAATAAAAACAGAAATTTAGATAAGTAATCTCTAAGGAATGGTATCATTTGCTGAAAATTTCAGGTTGGGAATACTCAACGGATGGCAAATGCGAGAAAATGCCATCAACGCGACTACTTAATGTGAAATTAAAATCATTACCGAGCTTCGAGAAAGAAGGAATGATCTGGGTTTGGCCAGGTAATGATCCTCCAGCAGCTGACCTTCCTTCACTACAACCTCCTGCAGGTTTTCAAATCCATGCCGAGGTAGTTGTTAGAAACATCAAGTTCCTTTTTAGCAGTTGGGTTGTAAATGATGAATGTCCATGAAGTCTTGAGCTGAACTTTATTGTCTATGGCAGCTTGTTATTGACATTCCAGTGGAGCATGGATTACTTCTTGATAACCTTCTGGATCTTGCTCATGCACCTTTTACTCACACTTCCACTTTTGCAAAAGGATGGAGCGTACCCAGGTACATCTCAGGCAATGTCATTACTTTGAAATTTTATGTGCAGTTCTGCGTCCAGTCAGATCGAAAAAGGACAGAGCACATAGATTTTTCAAATGAGAGGCATTGAGGAATTTAACTTGAATCATTAAAAAGCGACACACCAAGTCCATGATAATGTCGAGATTTTTCAAATGAGAGGCTGTTAGGTATCTGATACCAATTTCTTACCAAGGAAATTATAGAATAATGCCAAACAGAATTTAAAAGGAAAGTAATGGTAAAAGTTCAATAAAACTTCATAGAGCGTTTATAATCCAAAGCTACAATCAACCCAAACTAGAATGGAAATAACAATACGAAGTATAAAGGAAAAGATACGCTAACCGGTGAATTCGAGAGCATCGGAACCTCTCCTCCAAGTCCTATGACTTAGCCTCCAAAATAAGACCCCTCACTACTCCTCACAATTCATTATTTATACCCATAAAGATCCTTCACCACTCATCCTCTAACCAACTACTCTAGGGAACTTCCCAATTTGCCCTTTCTAGAATGTTCACTAGAATTAGGAGTCTTACAGAGGCATTGAGGAATTT
This sequence comes from Cyclanthera cordifolia, assembly GCA_037832605.1. NCBI lineage: Eukaryota > Viridiplantae > Streptophyta > Magnoliopsida > Cucurbitales > Cucurbitaceae > Cyclanthera > Cyclanthera cordifolia. Next base: position 2,429,377 of record JBBMEG010000015.1, on the reverse strand, counting down.
AACTCAGAACCATTAAGAAACGACACACCAAGCCTATGATAATGTCATGTCTAATCACTCCAACTTCTTCCGGGTTTTCGTAGCAAACTCTCTCTCATTTTTGCTGGTTGCTTCAGATAGCTGGTAAAAGAGAAGTGATCTTGACTTTTTGGTGTATTAAGATTGGGTTTTTCCTTTACAACTAAGTCAGCATATAAATGTTCTGTTTGAAGGAATTCCTTTAAATGGATCTTTTGAGTCATCAGTTTAAAACCTCATCAAAACTGACATCTTTTATGACTCTTGAATTCAACTCTACAGCTTGGTTGAATTCTTAACCCCAGCATCTGGACTCCAAGGATACTGGGACCCGTATCCAATCGACATGGAATTTCTACCACCTTGTATGGTGCTTTCGACCATAGGGATCTCCAAGCCAGGAAAACTAGAAGGCCAAAGTACCAGAGAATGCTCTACACATCTTCATCAACTTCATGTGTGCTTACCTTCAACGAGACAGAAGACAAGGCTACTGTATAGAATGTCACTAGACTTTGCTCCAGTGTTGAAGCATATTCCTTTCATGCACTATCTCTGGAGACATTTTGCAGAACAGGTAAAATTCTCATCTCACAGATAAAATCCAGACCCAGTTTCCGCTCAGAGCTCTTATCCAAACAGCTTCGAACGAAAACTCTCGAGTCGATACACATTTGAATAGGCCTTTACTATTTGCTCTCAAACAATTCCATTCTGCAACCAAAACCAAAAGTTTTCCTTATGTTGTTCGTGCAGGTATTGAATGAGGACCTAAGGCTTGTTATTGGACAGCAAGAAAGAATGCTCAACGGAGAAAATATATGGAACATGCCAGTTTCTTATGATAAGTTAGGTGTAAGATATAGGTTATGGAGAAAGGCAGTAGAGGAAGGAGCAAAACAACTTCCCTTTAGCAATTCAAATTGAACAGTGAAATAATTAACTTAAAACACTTCTTAGGACCCTTAAACAAGCCCCCTTCATTTTTAAAGCTTAAAATTGCAGATGAAAAACCCATGAAACCGAGGCAAGATCAACATACCTTCCCTCCCAAGCTTCCACTTTTGAAAAGCACACTCACAACTGAACTCTGCAGAAGCTGTGGAAGAACATCAGCAGAAATCAGAGAGAAGTTCCCCAACAAAATTCCCCCTTGTAAATTAGAAATTGGAATATAAATTTAATCGGCTTTGTTTTCAAGTTCTTTCTGATTTGCTTTTATTGTTTGTTTCTCTAGAGCCCACCTCAGGATCATTGTTTTAGGAGGCTTGTAAAAGTACACGAGTCCTTTATGTTTTGTGCATCTTCAACGATGAAGAAATTGAACAGTAATAATAAAAATTTCACACTCAAGCTTACATCCATTATAAGCAGATTTTAAGAATAAAATAGCGGAATCAGACACTATTTCGATTACATAAAGGTAAAGCTATAGAAGATCAATTGATTTAAAGAACTAAACAAGAAGAAATTATTAATTTGCTAAAAGAACAAAAGTATCACCAGTTTTCTCTTACTACCACAATTGAGAACTCATGAAACTTGTAAGATTTACAGAGAAGAGCCGCAGAAAGGGCAGAAGCTGAAATCTGGCTCCACTACTTTGTTGCAGGAATGGCAACGCAGGGCTCTCAAAAGAGCCGCCGACGGCGGCAATTGATCGGGAATAGGCGGCGGTGAGAAGGACTTAGGGAAAAAGAGCTCACAGTTGTTGCAGTGCATCAATGGCTCTTTTCCCGGCCACCGCCACACCGGAACAAAGAAGAGCTTCAGAACTTTCTCGTAATCTACGAGATCGGCCGGCGAGTTGCAGTTTATGCAGCGGCCGGCACCGGCTTTCAAGAGATGGCGAACTTGTTGCTCTAAGCCTCCGACGAAGAAGAAAAACATTTTGCTTTGAGTTTGCGAATTTGTTAGGCGATCGATTCGTTTGTTTGGAAGGAAGATGCAGTTCGATCGGTTGAAGAAGACTCTGGATGTTTCGGAAGGTTTCCATGTCATCAAATTGGGTACCCGGTGGCCCGTTTTTATTCCTCAACATATCTCCATTTTTTTACTCAGCATTTAATTTTGTTTACGCAAAAAATAATAATTTTTTATTTATTAATATAAATAGCTTTACCCTAATTCGAAAATTTCCTTTATTTTTATTAACTTAATATTATATTTGAGATAATATATTTTGATTAAAAAATATGCTGTATAATTTTAAAATAACGATAATTATATAATCAATTTTCTATTTTAAAAGTATGTTTCGTAATTTAAAATTAATAAAAAATTTGTATCACTTTTCTATTTTAGAATTATGTTTTACACATTAATTTTAATGGTATCTTAATGCTCAATTTTGAATTTTAAAAATATATTTATTTATTTAAATTTAACGATTAATATCAATTTCATATTTTGAATTACATTTATTAATGTAAATTTAATGATATTTTTAAATCAAAATTGTTTTAATTATTTAATCTTAGATTGGGAGATGAAAATAATATGATTTCTTAATTAAATTAAACTTGTTATATTGAACTACATAAACAAATTTAAAATCTTCAATTTATTTATATGATCAATATTTTGTTTCATGAGATAGTTTTAACCTTAAATTAATTTATTAGAATTATTCTCATTCACCTAATATCATATTCTAGAAAAATATGTTATTGTAGTTTCATAATTAATTTTATGTTTTTTTTAATATATGCAATTAATTTGTAACTATTAATTAATAATTGGAAGAAAGCCCTAACATTAATGATAGTTTGAAATTTGGAATAAGAAATAAAAAACATCATAAGATGTTAAATTATAAAATTATGTTAAATTTATTAATCAATCCAAAAATTTAAGTAACTGGATTGAAATAAATTTAATTATATCTAACTAAAATCTTTATTATTTTTATTTTAATGATTCAGTTACATATCTACTTATTCTAACAGTTATTAAAAAAGAAAGTTGGGTACGAAGAAACAAACCATCTTTCCCCGTTGGGAAAATCTGAAACTAACAGAAGCAGAAGTGGTTATCCACTTGGATGCCGACCAGATAGCCGCAGCCGAAAGACCTACAAAACGCTGTTCTTTGAAACATCTTGACATCCAAGCTGACCAATGTGGAGGATCTGAGATCATAAATGGCTCGACAATTATATCGAGATATCGCAATTAATACTTTTTCAATAACTTTACACATGTGTCGTTAGTACTTCAACAATAACTATAATATAATGTCTTAATTAGTTATATCAAGACACTTTTATTGTATTGTCATGATTGAACATATTATCACAGACAATACAATGACTGTTGAGTCACTTCAAGTGTTTGTAAAGGGTGGGGGTAGAAATGTAAATAAGGGTTAAAATTTAGGTGAAGTGGGGTTAGTGGAAGTGTGGGGTGGGGTGTGGAGCGGGTATAGGTGGATGGAGCCGATTCAAGGGAAGTGGGGTAAATTAGAAAGGTTAAGTGGCTTAATTGCTTCTTTCTCTTTATGGATGCAGGGAACACGAGTTTAGCTAAGGGAGAGCAACAACAAGGAGGGGAAATTTCTACTCGGGTATGGTTTCTTTGCTTGATTCTCTATCTATAAAACTTTATTTAGGGCGGGGTGCAAGGGAGACTAAGGCAGTGACAGTTTTGATGGGAGAAATAAAGGAAGATGGTGTGTTGGTTTGTCTCAGTAAGATTGAAGATGCTAGAATGGTGGCTGGAATTTGGTGTCCCCTAGTTTACAACTATATAAACATAATAATTTAGGGAGTTTAAACTGCGTGCAGCTACACCTTGGCGCTCAACAACGCGCTACTTAGTTCGGATGGAAATTAGTTTTTGATGAAGGCTTAGAATCTAGTTTTGTGTTGCTGGTGTTATTTTGTATTAGCCACTGTTAGCAAATTTTCTTGCTTGTAGATTGTAGGAAAATTTGCTAACTCTTGGCTAAAGTTGAAAATTAAGATCTTGTGTATATGATGTTGCACCACTGTTTGTAGTTATGGCAAGATGATAAAGAAACCTATTATGTAAATTATGAAAGAACTTCTTTTATTTATTTAGCATTCCTTGTTTAGCATCTCAGTCTTCTATCTAATCAAGGGTACAGTATTTATTGGCTATAAAATATGCTATTATAAAGAGTTTTTGTAGTAGTGACTTATGCCTATACAAATCTCTCGACAAAAAGTAAATGGTTCTTGAAAATGGCCCCTGGTGTTTTGACAACAGCCTGCTGGTTTTCCAACAGCTATGAGGATACGGAAGGTTAACAGACTCGGAGTTTTAGTATGCATAACCACCATGGAGTGGCTTAGTAGTAAAAAACAATCAATGACGGCCACCTACCTAGGAATTAATTTGCTACGGGTTTTTTAGACATCAAGTAGGGTCAGGCGGTATGTCCCGTGATATAAGTCAAGGTGCGCGCAAGTTGGTCCGGACAGCCTCGAATATCAAAAAAAAAGAAGAGAGAGTTTCAGTATGCATCTCTTTCTGGCTGCATTTTGATCACCTTCCATTGTGTTGCTTCTCCAAAAAAATAGCAATGGATTTTGGTAATGTGGTTGGAAGTTTTGAAGCTGTGGAAATGGATGATGAAGACTTTGAGAGTTAGAATAAGGGTTGATGTGAATAAGCCTTTGAGAAGAGTTGTGAAGTTGAAAGTAGAGTCCAATGGGGATTGAAACTTTGATACTTATCACTTACAAAAGCCTCCCGGATTTTCTGCTATGGACGTGGGAAACTTGGGCTTGTTCTTGAAGATTGCGATCTTCCTTTTTAAGCTGAAGAGGAAGATTTACAGTATGGAGACTGCTGAAGATAAGCCTCCCGGAATATCTTGAAGTCTACAAGTTTTTTTTTTCTTTTTTTTTTTGAAGATAAATCCAATTAAAGTTAATTATCAACACCAACTTCGAGCACAAACACTCTCGAGTTCATAATATTTCTTCAACTGTACAGAGATCCAAATATCTATTTTAACTATTTGATCAGCCAAAGACCTTGGCTTGATATTGAATAATGGAAATACAGCCGCCACATCTACGAAGTATTGTTCTTAATAGTTTCTTCTTCAAGACAAATGTTATGAACTCACCTCTGCTAGCAATGTAACGTGGCGTGGACAATTCTGCAAAGATATATTCCAGCTTCCTGCTGTCTCTGTCTCTCTTCCAGCCATCTCCATTTAGCTGTGAATATCCTGCCAACTTCCTTTAGCCAAGCTTGTCCAAAGTAAAAACATTGACATTTTTTTACCTCCTAAATATAGTTGTCATTCTGGTTGCTTTGCTCCATCAAAATCATCTACGATTAAGCTATTCTTCGAAACTCGATTTGCAATTCGAAGTGTTATCCACCACTGAGTTTTCATTAGCATCCTAAGATCATTGTCAACCGGTAGAATGCACTTCTATGCCGTATCCAGTTATTTACCTGTCAAATTCTCGATGTCTCAATGTCAATGGAGTTTCAAGAACCAGTCATCTTATTTTTCTTACTCATCTTTATCAGCTAAGTTGAAAACAAACAAAAGCTAAGTCGGTTCATCATCTCCAGTCCATTCATGTCTTCCCCGTACTTAAACTTGCAATTACTATATGCTCTATGTTTAGCTTCCTGCACTAAATCGAATAACAAGCTCAATAAAAATTCCAAAATGTTCTATACATTTTTTGTTGTTATAATTCAAACGATAAAGCAGAGAACAGAGCTGTAATAGGGTATTTAGCAAAAAAAAAAAGAAAAAACTAGTCCAATGACAACGTATGAGATAGGAGTAGAACAATTAAAATGTATTCTTCAACAAAAATAAATAAACCATGCGCAGTAATAATCATGTCGCTAGTGAAATCTAAACTTCAATTTAATTTCTTCTATTTGAAGACGCCATATGTATAAGATTCATGTATAGTCCTAACTAGAATGTTTACCAGCTAGGGTTCAATCAAAGTTTACCATGTATTCCCGTTTTAAAATCCATGCTAGCATGTACGATCGTCGATCCTGAAGAAATCGAATCCGATCAGCTCAGTGGCATTGCGTAGCGGCACAACGGGCAGAAATGACTCGTCTCGAGCCATTTCACGATACAGTCTCTGTGGTAAAAATGAGCGCACGGCAGTCGTATAACTTCCATTCCGTTCATCAGTTCATCCAAACATATTCTGCATCCTCCAATCGAAGACGCTCCGTCGACATCAATCTCCACCGTCTTCAGCCCTTCGATTGCCGACTCACTCGCCGGCGACGTTTTGGACACTTGCGGCCAAGATTCTCTCAAAACACGCTCAATTTCCTCGCCTTCATTGTACGGCGAAGCGACCAAAACAGACACCGCCAGCGGAAGAATCCGACGTCCAGCATTGAGAGGATTGCATGCTATTTCAGCGGCGACGGACAGGACGTCCGGCACCGCCGAATCCAAGAAGTCTTGAGCGACGCCGGTGCCGGAGAAAACAGAGATTAGGATACTAGTGCCACAGGTGAAAAAGGCATCGCAAGGTATCAAGATCGAAGATAGAGACGAATTTAGGAGTCTCTGCAATTCTTGAGGTTGATTTGACTGGAGAATATGACGAAAGTGAAGGTGGAAAAGAAAACAGTTACAGGGAAGCAAGTGAGAATTGGAGATGGTAACATTGACGTCATCTTCGTCTCCTTCAGGTTGCCATATGCTGTAATCGTAGAGAGTATCCGTCGCCATGCGAGATCAAGTTAAGGTAAAAAACTAAAACCAGAGAACAAAAAAAAAAAAAAAAAGAGAAAAACAAGCAAAAATTGTATGAAGAGTAGTGGGAGTTGATATTCTGTTCTTTAGTTTTTTCTGATATCAAAATTAAAAAAAAAAAGAAAAAAAAAAAAAAAAAAAAAAAAAAAAAAAAAAAAGGAAAAGGAAAAAAGCCTATTGAGATTGAAGAAACCAAACTAGCCGGCGTTTGGATGGGTAACGAACAACATTTACTTTTCTATTTTGTTAATTAAAAAAAATAGTAGATTTCTTCTTATACTTATCAATTTTTCTAACAACTTATTTTCTAGAATTTTTTTTAGATAGCTTTCAAGGATTCCGAGTTAACTTGATAGTAAACAATCATTTTTAATTATTAATTAAATTTTTTTCAAATTTTATTTTAATTTAATTAAATTTCAAATTTATCATTTAATTACTATTAACATCAATTTTTAAAAGAGTAATTAATTAATCAAGCACTATTGTTCTTCAACTCCTCATTCCACCCATCTCTTAAAAAAAACCAAATATTCATACTAATTTATATGCAAATAAAATGGAAAAAAAAGTTAATTCAACAGCTACTTATGCATATCAATTATCATTTTTTTTAATTAATAATAACTGATTAGAACTGTTGAAATTAAGTGAATTTAAAGAATATGAACTGATATTAGACGGTTTAATTTAATATTGATGTTGATGTTCACAAAGTGAATAATTCGTAGGGACAAATTAGTGGGTATTTTTAGGGTTTAGTCATACTGATGACCCAAACTTATGGCTCCTAATCTCTTTTGATCAAATTTAGGGTGAGTTTGAATAATTTATGAAATGACAAAAAGTTATGTTAGTCAACTTCAAATATTTGTTTTCCATTCTTATATTATCTTGTTACATAAGATTGTAAAAGTGATCAAAAAGTATTTTCATACTTTTCGTGGGATAAGTTCGGGTCTATTCCAAGCGAGTAAGTCAAATCAGATATTTCGATTCACAAATTCAGATATAATTCAAGATGGTCTTCGAAAAAAAAAACGTCATTTTTCAGGAGATACTCACCCATTAAAAATGTGAGATTCTTCAACACATTTATATGATAGGTAATCTATTCTCTTCCTAATTAATTAGTTTTATGATTAACCATACTATCTAATACTTTGAGAGGAAGCATTTAATAATTATTTGAATTTAATATTTGTTTTCTGCATTTTTCATATTTCTTAAAAAAAATTTACTTAGAACCAAATTTCAAGCAAAATATAGTACTTGGAGTTCTCAAAACTTGACTTGTATTCTGAAAACAGAAACCATCCTTCTCAACTCTCAAGGAAACAAATTAGTTTAATTTATTTCAAGTTAAATTACAATTTAGTCACAAAATGTGTAATGAATCCATTATTTTCAAGTTTTACCTACTAAACACAAACTCAAGAGCTGAAGAACAAACGGTGGAATAGATTCAAGCATCCGGGCCAGTAGATCCAGAACAAATAGGTGTTGACTTAGTTGCACAGTGGATTCTAATCTCGATGTTGATCCGATGCAACTTACCGGTTCCAATCGCACTCACCATAGAAGAGGGATGAGAGTAAAGGCTGATCGGGCAAATCGTCTCGTTAAGTTGTATCTCTCAAAGATAATATTAATGAAGTACTTATTATTGTAAGAGTAAAGTTCAAAGACAGCTTATAATTTAACCTTAATAAGAAAAATTGACTTGGGATTTTCAGATGAAGATACAAAAAGTAAACTGTAACTTGAAAAATTACACCAAAGTCCAACCTCACTAGTTAAAGAAACATAGAACCAAATCATCACCCTAAAAAAAACTGTCCAAAAACACGCTTTACATAAATACATACACATATTTAACCATGTAAGCTCCACGCTTAATGAGGATGAAAACACACTGTTATTAAACTGGTTTCCATACTGTAAGCACTTCTTGGAACATCTCCATCATCAGTTCCCGATCAGCTTGCCTGAAGAAGTTACTAATTTCGTCTCTAATGTCGTAGACCTTACCGAAGTCGAACAAGTATGTCAGACATCCTTTCTTCAGTTTTTGTAGCTGATAAAGCCATGCTTCTTGTAGTCTCTCGAGGACATTTGTCGAGTTTATGTCTTCCAAGAGACTCTCCTCACACGCATCTTTAAGGTCTGCAATAGAGTACTTGTCTGCTGCCCCAAGAAGTGACACTCGATGCTTCCAGAAGTCTTCTTCTTTTATGGTTCCGTACAAGTAACGTAATAGAGCCATGCAGGCTTCTAGAGACATGTCTTCTATGTAGATGATCGAAGACTCTTTTTCTTTGAGATTGTGATGGAACATACTCTTGAACACGGGAGAACTGGCCGATAATATAGCTTTATGAGCTCGCAAAGTGCCATCGATTGTGTTGATGGTGACATCGGCATGGATAGCCTCGTCTAACATGCGTGAGAGGCATTGAAGAGTGCTTTGAGATGATACAGATTGCATCGTTCCCTCCAAGGGCCATATCGAATTCGCTTCTCCTCCCTTCAAACCCTTTGAGATTAAGTTATTAGATCAAGATTTTTAAGCAATTCAAGCATTAGAGCTGAGCCGGGCATTCCCGGACTTTTTGCTAGCTACATTCGAATTCGCTTCTCCTCCCTTCAAACCCTTTGAGATTCAGTTATTAGATAAACTATGGCTAGCAAATCTACATGGATGAGGAATAAATAGATTTTTAAGCAATTCAAGCATTAGAACTGAGCCGGGCATTCCCGGACTTTTTGCCAGCTACACTCGAATTCCCCGATAATTTTGGAAAGAAATGTGCGTCAAAGGAAATGTCAAAAACGAAGTTCAGTTGAATACATCTCGGAAGATGACAACTTAAAAGTATTGAAAACTAGAAACTCACATTCACAGGGCAGATCTTCAAATCAAGAAATTCAACATCGACAATGAAGCGACCATGGAAGGTGGAATCAACAGCCCAAACAAAGTCTTCACTTGTCCGAAGAAGTCTCTCGTGAACTGCAAGAGGAAAACTGCAGTTAATCAACTGTATATAGTGCCAGAGTAATTCAAGTATCATCAAACATCATGCCATCTGACGCAGAAATGAAGTTCAAGATTTAAAAATTATAGTTGGATCAAAGGCTGTGATCTAAACTAAACAATAGATTTCTCATAGAGAAAGGCCATAAAATATGTCAACTATATTGATATTTACCATATTTTCGCATTAAAATGTTTCATTTTCTCATCTGAAAAATAAAAGCTTACACAAAAACTCCTCCATGAATACGTAGAAAGGGTATTATATTGTATGTAAAATGACATATCTAGGCTACCTACCCAGAAAATGGCTAAGAACAATGAGAAGAAATTACAATTTACAACCAATAGTTATATACATAATTCAAGAAATTACAATTTAAAATTTACAACCATGTATAGGCAAGTTTTTCTCTATAAGAATTGCAGCTTGTTAAGTTTCATTGAAATTATAGTACTCGATGGCTTTTAAATTATAAAAATAAATGATTGAATTATAGCAAATAAAATAAGATACTAAATATCCAGTTTCGTTGATGAAGCATACATGAGCGAAATTAATCATGAATCCTGTAGAACAATTTGTGAAAAAACTAATGTAAAATTCAATAATAATGTAGAATTATTAAATCATTTTATCTTTCTGTAAACTATGAAACTATATGAAATACATAACAGGTTTCGTATAAACCTTTTCATTTCTATGAGTCATCAAATTCACTAACACTACCATAAAAGTAATAACAAAATCTAAGGAAAAAATCAAGAAAAGAAACAGAGAAAGTGCCAAATTGCTTGTCTAACGCTCACTATTCTTCCATCCCCAAATTTCGAATCCTTTTCCTCGGTATATACAGCTTCAAAATTTTTAATCACAACATGCAAAGCTCAAAGTTAAGAACACAGCATAAGAATAAGCCAAGCAGATAAGAACACGTACTGGGGGAAATATGAGGCCTACGGTTCGGTCCAACGCTAGAGACTCGAGCAATAAACCGAGCAATTGGAGGCTGCTCCCTCGAGATCTTCGACGGCTCAGGGAACAGACGAATATGCAAATATCGACTCTTCTCAACCGAGAGTTGCCTCAAATCCAGTACATAAAACCATTAACATACTGAGATTAACTACAATCAATAAAGTTCTTCCAATTTGAATAAAAATAAAAATGAACTGTTGAGAAAAGTACCAATTCCAGATTCCGACCTTGAAAGGATCGGATTTCTTGAAGTTGCAAGGGCCGAGGCTGTCGATCCGCCATTGCGCTAACCTGGAAATTGTATCTACCCTAGAATCCACCATAGCTCTGCAATTCGTTTGTACTCCACGGTAGAAATGAACGAGGGAAAATGGACGACTTATAGAGGGAAGGGCTCCACGCAAGTACTTCGCGACTAAGCTTTTCAATTTGAAGGTTTATGGTAAAGAGTGTGCTCCTTTATAAAATGTTAAATTACCTTTTTGGTCATGGGATTGTGTATAGTCTACTAATAAAGCTTTCTATGTATGGGAAAAGGCATTTCTTTTTGGTCTACATTCGTAGCAGGCTGTTAAAATATATTATTTAGGCTTTTTTATTTTTTTTAAAGTATTATTTAGGCCTAGGTTGTGTTTTATAACCATTTTGAAATTAAGTCTAGAAATACATCCCACAATCCAAAAACATATGCACGTCAACATTTTCTTTATCTCAATATCGTGTGTTTTTTTGCCAAAACGAGCATAATTCAACTGAAACTAATAATGTATTAGCATCCACTTGATTAGTGGTTCAAGTATTTCTAGTACCTTTATGTAAGGTTTGTTGTCCCCTCTCAACTTGTACTAATATAGGATAAATAATATATATATGTGTGTGTGTTTTCTTAAATATAAACATGTCGAAATTTGAAAACTATCCAAAATACTTTTAAAAATCGTTTTGTTTTCTAGAATTTGGTTTATATTCAAATACTTTTCAAAGATATAATTTTTTTCCCACAAACTTTGAATAAAAATAAGTTTAAATTTGTTAAAAGACTAATGCTTGTCAAATGAGTCTTATTAATCTATTCATCATTTGCTAATCAGAGTGGATACTATGTCTAATAACACTTTAAGTTTTAAGTTCAAATCTCCAATCTCCACCGTTGAATTCAAATCATTTATTTAATATGAAATCACCTGACAAATTGTAATTTATTTACACATTAATTGGCGGTTGAGCGGTCCTTGACATCCATTGTGAGACTTTGATCCTAACCTAGTAGTTATTTTTTTCTTCTTTTTTTTTTTTTTTGTAAAAAAAAGAAAACCAAACAATGCAGTTTATTGTCTAAATTTTAAAATAAGTATCATATAATAATAAATAATTAATTTTTTTAAGTTTAACAATAATATGGTGGGGAATAGAAACCAGTGACATATTTATCTTGGATACACATATGTTTGTTTTTTTTTAAGATTATATTACCAAATTAAATATCAATCTAAATTTAGCACAATCTTTAAAAAATAAAAATAAAAGACGATAATTTACACCAAAAAAAAGCACCGATGTTTTGTCTGATTTTTTTATTGGATTTGAGCCGAGAACAATATGGGCTGTACGGCCTTGTTTTACTGGGTCCATTAGAGTGTCAGTTGGATTGGACTTCGGGATTCCAGTACGGAAAAAAAATAAATAATGTCGTTAATTTGAAAAAAAGGTGGGGGGCATTCCGAGAATCGAACTCGGGACCTCTCGCACCCAAAGCGAGAATCATACCACTAGACCAAATGCCCAACATGTTAGATAGGACAAGCATTAATAAATATATGTTATTAAATATTGTTTCATCAAGTTTTCTCTGTTGCATACACATAATATCAGGAACCTAAGAATCAAGTGGCGATCTAAGTGTTGTTGTTGTTTTGATTTTTTTTTTTTCCATATAGTTTTATGAAAAACCCAACAAATATTTTTTTAAAAAATATAGCATTTGAAAGCAAAGTAAAATGATATGAATTTAGATTCAAGGAAATAATCAATCAAAATATTATATTCGTAATCCAATAAATTAACAATTTAACATGAATAATTTCATCACGCAATCATCGAGAATAAACTATGTTATCGCCCTAAAAAAACATTTTTGTTGAGTTTTGGCAAAATATTAGAAGAAGATATTCTCACATCGGAAAGGTAAAAGGATTCGGGATGGTCCTACGAATCGGAAAGCTAAAAAGATTCGGAAAGGTCCAAGGAATCGGAAACCTAAAAGGAAGTGGTGTACTGAAAAGCCTTAGATTTAAGGCATCCCAGTTACAAGCACTTTAAGCAAAGCTTGGTGTGCTAACTCTATTGAAATTCCTCTTATATTTTCTGATGAGAGAGGTGGGCAAAAGGTATATATGAGTAGTATAAACTTTGAATAAAGTGTTTATGTAACTGAGGTCGGGGAGAGAATTCTGTGTGATTGTAACAATTTTTCACATAGTGGAAGTTTTTTCTGCCTATGGTTTTTTCTCCAGTTTAGGAGTATTTCCACGTAAATTCTCGTGTTCTATTTTGTTATTTTTCCTTTTTATTTATCGGTTATTTTCTGTTTATTACTGTGGTAATTAGGGAAGGTTTTTCCAACAATATTACCCCAACGAGAGAGGCCCACAAGGGAACACATCCATTAATATTTATTTTACAACCCAACCAAAAATCATTTTGGTCTCTTTTTATTTCAATTAGGTCTCAAACTTTTAAAATTGACTAATATGATAATTTGAAGTTAATATTTATTAAAAATAATGTTGATCATTTTAATATAATTAAAGAAAATAGGTAAACATATTTCTAAAATTTATAAATATATATGAAAATTTGACTGAAACAAGATAAATTTAAAAGTATATGAACTAAAATAAAACGAGTTTGAAAGCTTATAACTAAAATTGTACTTTTGAAAATTGACCAAAATTAAATTGCAATGATCAAAGTGCAGGAAGATTAAAACCATATCTTTAGCATAGAAGAATATACCAAATTATTGGTGCCAATCTGAAACATTAAGATGAACTTTCAAAATTTAACCTTCATTTGTGGTGATTATTTGTTTTATGTGATTGAGCCTTCAATTTATAAATACATTAATCAAATGAATTATACTCCCCAAATTAACTTCGATGTAATAATTCAATAATTTGATGCTCGTAGAGAGATCTAACGATTAAACATAATTATATCTTTCTTCCATGATTTTTAATTTAAACACTTTTGTGGATGACTTTGATTTCTCCTATTTCATAAGATGATTATCCTTTTTTCTTTTCTTTTTTCGTTGGAAGCAACTTTTATTTTGTTAAATATAAGAACAAAAGCCCAAATTCAAAAACAACTAATTTACAAATAAAAGGCCCAAATTTTATTAAGGAACAATCAACCCACTTATCTTTTAAGTCTCGGTTTGGTTTTATGATTGACTGAACCGGTTTTAAATGAACCTAAACTGAAATCGACGGCTGAGATTCATCATGTACAAAGAAAATGGATGGCTAAGATGATGCCATTCGTTGAATTCACCTTGTCGGTTTGGCTTGCATGACTCACACGTTGATTTCCACTCTGAGTGATGAACAAAACCCGACAAGGTTCACTGTGCAACTCATTTGAGCGATTTCGTCTTCCTCGTATAGAGAAGGTTGAGATTATGGTGATTTTTCACCAGAATCTTGATCGATCTTGACCGTTCTTGTCTTCAATCTTTATTTTCCTTGGGCGATAGTGATGAACCAAGATTTCATCACTTGGTTCATTGCTTCATCGCATTTCCTTTTGACCTAACGATTACAATGTTCGCTTTACTGTAATCATTAAGTGGTTTAAGCTTCTTGCTTTCTTCCAGAAAGGAGTTTCAAATCAAGATTTCGAAGGTACCATTCTGTCTTTCTCTTTTTAGTTTTTCATCTTTTCTCAACTTATTTAATCAAAGGTTCATTACTAACCTCTCTTTGTTTTCCTTGTTTTATCTTTGGTTGAGTATACGGATATGAGCAAGGAAAGCATAAACAACGTCAACTTGAAGACAAAAAGGAAAAAGAAGAATATGAACAACAGTTTACGTGGTTCGGCATCAAGAGCCTACGTCCACGGAGCCAACGAACCAGGTGATCTTTTATTGATATCAAAGTGTCAAGAATATATGTCAATCAATTACATTTTCCACGCACCCCTCTTTTATAAGTACGTACTGTGAACAAAAATTATCTAGTACAAGACAGTATACAAGCTCATAGGATAGAACCTAGGTGGTTTAGAGCTTAGGTGGCATAGAGAGCTTGTTAGATATTAGGTAGATGCTGTTAGGGAAAAAATCAAATAAAGTCTTTATGCCATCAGTCCTCTTATAAAAGAGATGGAATGGGCAGAGCTTTATTGTTCATAATTCACAACATTGAGATTTCAATGTCTAAGTTATTAAAACTCATCATGAATAACATGTAAATGAATCATCTGTCTTGAATTTTATTAATATATATATATATATATATATATATATGTTTTTTTTTTTTAGATTAAACCATACATATTTATTTCGTTGTGCAATGAATAAGTTAGATACGAAACCGCTATTTGAAAGATTCATAAGTTTTTTCTATGATGATTTATGGCACGTTCGGTGTGATGGAAATGGTTGGAAAGAGAAGGGAAGAGATCTCATCACTTTGTTTGATCCACCAACTAATTACATCACATCAATCATTACTCTATTCTTATGTTTCTCTTCTCGGGCCAAAGATGCCCTTAGGGGGTGCTTGTTTGTAAAATTGTGATGTGTTTAAAAATGAAAAGTTATTTTGAGTAATTATAAAGAAGAAATCGTAGTAATAGCTCGTTTGTATAAAGATTTTAAAGAATGATTATAAAAAGTCGTTTATAAAATCTCTATAAATACCCAAAACAAACGTTCCCTTGTTGTTTGGAAAACAAATCTATGTTGATAATAGATAAATAGGTAGCTGAATGGTCATGATTGATATTGATATTAAAGGAGAATAAACATTTAACTTAAATTAATTAAAATTAAAGGATTGCCTAATGGACAAGTTATCCATGCATTGATTTTGTTTGGGACAGTAGTATATATTTACTAAAGGCAAAATGAATTGATTGATGGGATGTAAAATTCGTGTGAGCGAATACATTCATTAAAGGTTGGATGAATTGATTGGTGGGGTTAAAAATTCATGCGAGCACAACATTTTGAACTGACTCCGTTAATTAGGGTATATATAACTGAAATTTATAATTATTTTTTTCAACAAAATTCCCTTATAATATATTAATTTTATTTAATTATTATTTTACGACTCTTCTCCTATATTATTTAAAATACTCTTAAATATTTAGAATGTTAAACGTCTCTATTACGATATAAATTAAAATTAAATTATTAATATAAGTTAGTACGTAAATTTCTTTAAAAATCAAAAATAAATAATAAAGATATAATCAAATTATGCACATCTTTTTATTAGCTCCATGCTTTATAGTAGTCAAATATGTTTGTTATTATATTCTACATAAACCTTTAATATGACCAACAACATGTGTGTAGGATTATTTGGTGATTTATGATTGAAAAAAAAACGTGCGTGTGCGTGCGTGCGTGCGTGCGTGTGTGAAATATATGGGTTTGGGTTGGATTGAGTAATTCTTTAATTGGGTTGAGTTGAGTTTGTAAAGTAATTGTTCAACTCGAATTTTTTGGATTGGTCAAAAAAATTATCAATCAAACACTACACCACCCAACTCATGTACACCTCTACTCTTAACCTGTCTTCTCCCACAAAGCATGTTGATTTATTCCAAATGTAGAAAAATCAAGCATGTAGAACAATGAAAGAAGACGGTTATTGAAATTGGAGACGGATAATAGACGTTACAGACAATTTTTTTAATACATTTTCAATATTCTAAGTATGTAATCATCATATATTGCATTTACAATCTTTTAATTTTTTGTTATCTTTGTAACGCTGAATTACTGAGAATGTTATGTATTTATTATAAATACCAAATACATGTTTGTTAATATATATAAATATCAGTATATATGAAACAAATACCGTGTAAATTATATGTGTACATGTTTCGGAAATACTCAATTACTTATACTATTACAATTTATCAATACCATGTAATAAATATCATCGAAATTTATTACTATTTTATAAACGAGAGTTTAACAAGAAATTTAACATAATCCATTTTAAGTTTTATTAAACAAACCAACACTCATTTTCAAAACAAATAAAAATAAAAATATACACATACAAAAAGTGAATATTTAAAGTTATATAGAACAAAGTATAGTTTGTTACAAAAATAAATATGGGATTTTTTATGAGCAGCAAGAAAAATGGAAAAAAAAAAATAATTATACCATTGTCAAAATACGATACAAAATTCAAATATACCAAAATCTGATTAAATAACTTCAATTAAGAAACAATTTTTTTTTTAAATAAATGAAACATAAAAGATGTATTAATTGAAATTTAAAATGGATACATTTTATTTATTAAATGAAAATTTAAATGTTTTGTTATGTACGGAATAATTTAAAAAAGATTCTAATTTTTAAACAGAGATGCTGGAATTTGTAATTTACAAAAGAATTTCCAAATAAACAAGCAAATCGAATAATATTCTTTTTGAAATATATTTTGAAACATGAATGTGAAAAATGAAATGTAATTAAGTTGAATTGTTTTTTCAAAAGTTCATAATTAAATAAATATAAAGCCAAGTCAAACAAAAACAAAAAAACAAAAAAACAAAACAAAAAACGTAAAGGTAGCATATAGTTGGTGCAATTAAACATTACAAATAAAAATAAATAGTACTAAAAAAAAAACCATTTAGCAAACTTGGGCAAGTTTATTTTTGAAAGAAATGAGCGGAGTGGAAAGGAATAAATTGATTAATTGAAGTTTGGAGCAGTAAATGGCGTGAGAATTAATATTAATAGTGTTTGAATAATTATTTTGTTTAACATCAATGTTAATAATAATTGAATGATATGTTTTATGTGCAATTTTTTAAAATAATTTGACAGAGAATTTGATAACTGATAAATAATTATTATTTACTAATAAATATAAACGAATTATTCTCAAAATAATAAATAAACGAGTTTATAAAATATTAAATAGAATAATTCAATATTATTTTAAAAAATCGAACCAATTTATTGAATTGATTTCGATTTTTCCTTTTATGGGAAGCTGTTAAAATAACTTAGCTCACAGTAGATTTATGTGGAAAACGAGCTTAGTAATGCCTATGCCATTAATGAATTGTGTTGATTGTGTCCCTACAACTTTTTCTCATAGGTTTTGAAGAAGCTCGAGACCAAGTACCTCTCCTTTATTGGTACCTCTCCTTTATTTATAGCCACATTTCATTAAATGCTTCTTTTTCTTTAATTAAATTCGAGTTATTTTAAGCACCAATGACAGTGGAAAAGGGCGTATGGTCACCATCAAATACATGTTAACAAACTTCTACCAACTTTTATTTAATAAATTCCACCAAGGAAAAGAAAAATACCATATATTCTTTTCCTTTTATTTAATAAATGCTAAATTCCTAAAGTTATTATTCTTTTCTTGATAGAAAAAAAAAAAATAATAATATAATTAATTATATGACAAGAATATTACGTCTATTTCTCAATAATTTTTAATTGGATTTAAAAATAATGAATAGTGTTATTGAAGTCAATTTTAATATAAAGTAACAATTTATATTACATTTTTTATAAAAATAATTATATTTGATAAATAGAGATTCTACGATCAATCAGCCACCGCGATAATTGATTTGTCAATTTAATTATATATTTCAATTAAAATAAGAGAGAAATTAATTGTTTTTATCACTTATTGAAGTTTATTGATTGAAATTATTCAATTCATGATTAATTTATGACTTTAAACAATAGTTAATCTATTATTGATATTGATTTAAATTTATAATTTATCGGATAAATTTATAAGCATTAATCAGCCAAAACAAACATAATTCAGTTGAGTTTAGTAACTCAGCATAATTCAATACATGTAGTAAATTAAAATTACTCAACCTAAAAGCATTTTGATAATTTTACTAAGAAGTTTCACCATCTCTCACTTGAAGAAAGGTATTATAGTCTGTCCTATTTCTTACCATTCTCAATTTTATTTTAGAATTTTTGACATTTATAAAAGAAAATTTGATAGCAAGTTTTTAAGTTCCTGATTTAATTATAGTAAAAAAAAAAACACAATGTCATTATTATTATTATTATTGACAATAATATATACAAATTTTCAATTTTTATTGTTTCAATCAATTTTATATTATTTTAATTAATTTAACTTAATTGAAGTATTCCGTGTATATTAATGGAAGCTGGCCTCTTACATTTTTCTTACTTTTCTTCAACAATATGTTTGGCGGAAGGTTTTCAACCAGTAGTTATTAAATACACATAAAAAAAAAAATTATATTTTAGACGTTAACTACAATTATTATTTTTAAAATATAAAAATAAATCATCATTTTAATTACTAGTTCTAAATATTTTAAAATTTACATTAAAACAAATTTTTTTATTATAATCATTGCTTCTAAATATTTATAACAAAATTTTGTTCTAAATATTTTAAAATTATGTCCAAACAAGTTTTTCAGTCCAACCATTACTAATAATTACTTATAAATATTCAACTACCTTCAGAAAAAAAAATTGAGTGCAATCTTTACTTTTAAATATTCAAAAATATATTCTTATTCCAAATACTAATTATAAATAGTCTCTGTGATTTCATGAAAATTAGACTTTAGTCTTTATAGTTTAGAAAAATATATAATTTAGTCAATATGGTTGGGAGAAATATAGAATTTAGTCATCATGGTTTTGAGAAATAGAACTTAGTTTCTATGCTCTGATAAAATCTAAAAAACAGTCAATGTTATTCGTAAATCGCTCTCATTCTCATCATTAACACAAAAAGAACTAACTTTATTTTATTTACCAAAAATTATAAACGACGAATTATTTTCTAGATCTGATCAAATTTTATAGTCTAAATTATAATTTTCAAACCATAAAGACTAAATTGTAGATTTTTTCAAATCATAGAGACTAAAGTATAGATTTTAAAATCATATGGACTAAATTATATTTTTCAATTTATAATTTACCCTTATAAATATTAGGTTAAAATATTATTTTGATCCCTCAACTATTATGAAAGTTTCATTTGGGTCTTCAATTTTTAAAAGTCTAATTTTAGTTCTTCAAGTATTATTTTTGTTTCCATTTTGGTCTGGGTTGAACTTTCATAAAAATTCAAAAATAGTCCTTGAGTTTTAAGAAAATGGTAATAAATAATTCAACATCTACAACCTCAAAATAGTCCTTGAGTTTTAAGAAAATGGTAATAAATAATTCAACATCTACAACCTCTTGTGTTTTCAAAAAAAAAAAAAAACATCTACGACCTCTGCTTCGAGAGAGGAAAAAAAATCAGAGTAAAAAAATAAGTAAAAACATCTACAACCCTGCTTTAAGAGAGAGAGAGAGAGAGAGAAAAAAATAAAATAAAAACAGAGTATAAAAATAAATGGTTTTAATCAAAGTGCTATAATAAAAAAAGTCGGTAACTAAAGCAAATATCGTAAAAAAACCCTAGATGAATGTTTGGTTGTTTGTGGTGGCATTATTCAATCATTTGTAATTCTCAAAACCTTGGACTTGTGATGCGATTGTTGGCGCAGCAGCACACATCTTTAAACTCTCATCAAAAGTTGATTAATCCCTTCAAACTCCCAATTCCCAATCAGAACTCAATCCCCCCCGAAATTAATTTCTTCAGTTTTCGAAACCCTAATCGGAAACATAGACTAATCTCTATCCATGCCCTTCCTCTTTGGCTTCTCCAAGTACACAAACCCACTACAAAACTCGACCCACCCAGATCCCTCCGACAGGCTCTTCCTTTTCAACTCTAGTACACCGAGCACAGTTGTGATCCAAGGGCGTTCCAGATTGGAAGCACTATTGCGCGATTACGGTGGCAAGCAACGCCAGCCACCGACCTCTGCAATTCAACATTATTTCATTTTTTATTTCTAAAATTTTATACTCTGTTATTTTTTTTTGTCACTTCATCCATTTGTTTACTATGGTTAATATTTATATTATATATATATATATATTTTTTTTTTTTTAACTTAAATGATTATTTTTAAAAATTTTAGAATTTAAATGAATTAAAAATGCACATTTAAACATTTAGGAATAAAAATGAAATAAAAATGATATTCAAAATCAAAATTGATCTCTTAAATATGAAATTTTCATAATAATTAAAGGACTAAAATGATATTTTATGCTCAATATTATTAATATTTAAATCCAAAATAATTTTGCAACTTGAAAAAATATATAGATATTTTTTTTCAGAAATAGCTTTAGAAAAAATTGGATCGCTAAGCGGCGAAACCGTGAAAGTGGTGGTCGTACACTGCTACTCCTATCAGCTTCGACTCGACGCCCCGTCACGTCATATCTGGCACGTGCTCGAAAACCGCCTACTCCTTTTTCTGTTTCCTTTCCACTCACACGTGCTAAAATCCTCCTCCTTTCCCTTCGTCTACCGACCCGGTCTCCCTCTTTCTCTGAATTCTCTTCTGTTTTTCCTCCCACCTGGAATCTCTCTCTCTCGATCGATTGATTCCTTTCTCAGTTTTCAGAATGAACTTCTCTGTCAAATTTCGCATAATTTTCTTCATCGCGATTCATAGCTTCTCGATCTCCTCTATTGCAGCCATATCCTCACCGGTCGGTGATGACGGCGGCTCTGCTTTACTAGGCACTAGCTGCGGCTTAAATCTAGTGCCGAGTTCGGATTCTCTCAAGAATCAGAGTATTGGAACGCTGATGTCTGGATTGGAATCACAGAGCTGCGAGGTTTGGACGAAGGCCTGCTCTGAAGCGATCCTCAGTTTGGCGAAGATGCCGGAGGTGGTTGATTGGTTGATAAAGGTGCGGAGAAGAATCCATGAGAATCCGGAACTTGCGTTTGAGGAATTCGAGACGAGTCAGTTGGTACGTGATGAGTTGGACCGGATGGATATTAGCTATGAACATCCGTTGGCTAAGACTGGCGTTCGTGCTTGGATAGGAACTGGCGGACCGCCTTTTGTTGCTCTTAGGGCAGATATGGACGCTCTTCCAATCCAGGTTCTTCTAGAAAATCGGATATCGCGTATATGATTTGGTTATATTCATTTGATTTGTATTCGTTCTTTTTTTTTTCTGCCTTTCGCATTTACGATTGATTGATTATATTGCCTCGATGTTTCTGTTCTGCCATGGAATTAAAAAGGAGAGGAAGAAAACAGAGACCAGATTCAAAAGCTCTCTACTAAAAGCTATTTCTGGAAATACGTTCGTGCAAATTGTTATTTACTTCCGAAATTGAGTTTTAATTTGCTTTCACACATTCCATAAACTGTATTTCAGCAGATCTCACAATCTTCATTTTACAGCATCTTACGCTTAACAGTTTTTTCTGAACTGTAAAAACGTGATAAACGTATATCACGTTTTTACTTCTACACTAATTTTTAGGTTGTTATAAATTATAACATCGTCAGTGGATTATAAGTCAATTTTGTTTTGCATGTTTTTTTTTAAGAATTTGTTTATGATTTCAAAAACTCAAGATCATTCTCGGAAAAATCAGAGTTCATATTGTAAAAAAAAAAGAGTTAATATGATTTTGGTAGATAATGAGTAACCATTATCTCTAACAAAAAAAAACTCATTTATATCGTATAATAAGAATTTAATTAAATTATTAATTGAATAATTTTATTAAATTTCAAATCAAATATATCACTCTATCATTAACAACAATTCTCAAAAAAGAATTAACCACATTTAACACTAATTTCAACCACTCTTAACACTAAATTTCAAACTAGTAATTACTCTAAATTATCATTAATTCTTTTCCACCACTTTTTTTTTTACAAAAAACAAACACAGGGCTTGCCATGTCCAAAACATTAATAATAATAGAAAAAAATTTACTGAATAAAGAGAGAGTACTCCATACTTACTAAAACATATGTTTATTTTTTCTGTGAATAAATTGATATTAAAAATAAAAGTGGTGTGGCACACAAGATGCCACATCATTCTCCAAGTATAGAGCATCTTAAGTACAGATTACCTCCCCTATTGATAATGAGTTGCAGTTTTTCTCTAAAGAATAGGTTACTGTGCTTGTATGTCTATTTATCTCTGGTTTTATTATTTGCCAGGTGTTTGAATTTCTTCTATTTCATCTAACTTTATAGTGAAAGAATCAGCGGGTTACATGACAAGGTTTACAAATATGGTATTTTAATTTATTTTTTGTTTTGTTAGATAAAGAGTCGGTACAATACTTTAGCTCCATAAAATTTGAGTATAAAGGATAAGGACAAGTGGTGGGCTATGGTGTCTGTTTGTTCCTACTCGTAGGTTGAGGTAGGGCATAATATTTATGAAATCTGATTTTTAAACTGATATTTATGAATTCTTTAGGTATATTTGATGTTTTATTTGTATTTCAGTTGTACTCAATCAATTATCAATTGGTTGAAGTCAATCTTTACACACTTTCACACTGCACACCACTCGTTGAGTTTAAATCTCATTTTTGTCTCTTATCTTTAATAATTATTTTTAGACGATTCTTAAATTCGAAATGCTTTTTTTTAATCTATAAATTTTACTTAAAAAGATGCTTTTAGTCTTCAAGTTCACATTTGGTTAAGTTTAGTGGTTACATGAAAATGAATTTTAAGGTAATGCTTGACGTCTCAATTGTATTTGAGATTTACATAATCAATAACTCAATCTGATTAATTTCTTGATACTATTGTTTATGAGATTAGGAAACTGTAAAATGGCATTTGAAGAATGAGCATAAAACAAATATTGTGCAGGAAGGTGTGGAATGGAAGCACAAAAGCAGAGTACCAGGCAAGATGCATGCTTGTGGGCACGATGCCCACGTTACAATGCTTCTTGGTGCTGCCAAGATCTTGAAGGACCGTGAACATCTCTTGAAGGTTAGCCAAATACCCTAATTTTCTAGAAAATATAAATTAATGAAGTTATGATACAATTCTTCATTTTAAAGCTTAGTCATGGTTAAAATTATCTCATGTTTTTGCGTTTGTTCTTTCGGATTTCAAAATCTTGGGGGGAATGAAGAATCAAACACAACATGAGTTCAATTGATTATATATATATATATTTATTCTTGACAAAAAATAAAGAAAGAAATCTATAAAATGGTAAAAAAAAAGAAAACAATAAAATTAAAGAGACTCTTGTTAAAATAGTGGGCAAAGTATTTTAGAAAAATTATAATTGATGAGCAGATTTTTTTTTTTTTTTTTTTTTTTTTTTTTACAGACGTCAAGACTAAAAAATATAGCAAAACATGATTGAATAAAGTTAAACTAATTGAAATGAAGAAGGAAATTGATTATCAAATATTTTTAATACTTTATGAATTATTTTTAATAAGTTCTTACCATTAAAATATGAATTAAAAAATTTGCTATTTAGACCAATTTTCAACTAATAAATTAGGAAGAGACTACTTATCATGATATTATTACTCTCAAATAATAAGTGAGTCAAACACCAATTTTCAACATCTCAAAGTTCAATTGGATTTACAACCAATTAACTAATCCAACCTAATATAAACCATTTTAATACTATTACAATTGTCATTAACTATTAGAAATACATCTCTACTCATTATTGTGTAAGAAAAACCTACTTAAAAATTAATCATTGTTGAAGGCTTCTCATTATAGGTACAATGAATCATCCACTTGGACTCGCTGTTAATTTTTCCTGAAAAACATATCTACGCATTAATGTCTAAAGAAAACCTACTTAAAATACATGCGTCATTTTTTTAAGCCAATAATTTATATTTATAAAAAAAATGGTGCGACAACAAATAGTTAAACATGTGGGGAAGACTTTTTTTTTTCCTTAGATTAAAAATCAATTTAAAAATTGAGTTTATGATCTCCTTATTACAAATAAATTTATATTTGGTTGAACTTCTATTTAGTTGGGTTTTTTTTTTCTTTAACACGATTTGGCTTTCTTTTTTATGCAACCAAACTATAATTAGATGTTGATGTTCACACGATACAAAATAGGAAAGCGAGATACGTGTATATGAACTTGTCGACTTTCAGATCGGTTGTTGACTTGTTGACCTCTGGATTGGTCCTTGATTTGTTGACCTCTGGATCGGTCCTTGATTTGTTGACCTCTGGATCGGTCCTTGATTTGTTGACCTCTGGATCGGTCCTTGACTTGTTGATCTTTGGATCTGTCCTTGACTTGTTGCTCGTGGGATCGGTTGTGATGAATACGATACGTGTTCTTTGTTAAATTTCTGAATTTTGAAAATGAAGGAAAGATTCTCTATTTATAGAGCTTCTATGGACTCTGGGCTTGAGCCTTGATGAGCTTTTAGGCTTGAGCTTTGGGCTTGGCCCATCGAACTTGTTTACATGAACATGAGTCTTCATATAAACTTGGGCCACCAATTAAACTTCTATCTTATTTAATTTTGACCCAATTTGAAAAGAAAACAAACTTTTGATACAATTTAATTTTGAGAAATATTGTCTTAAAAATTAATTTAATTTTGTCATTAAATTTGAGATGATGATGTGACAATTTATGATTAATAATTTTTCAGTCAACCGTTGCAACTTGCAAAATGCCATAAGCGGTAAAATGATCTACCTACCATATATTGGCGTGTAGTCATAACATTGGTCAAGGGAAATTGTAAATATTTGCTTTTAAAATAAGGGTACTAGTAAATATTTAACTCTTAATTACCACTCTTATTCTCAACTACTTATCAAAAATGGAAAAAAACAAAGAAAAAAAAAACTTGACTATTAATGAGTTTGGGTTACATTTTTTAAATCACTTTTTTTTTTCTTTGATTTTTTTCTTTAAAGTACAAAAAAAAAATATGACGCCAGTGTTATGTATGTAATAAGTAGAACTTAAATGAGCAAGTATTTCCTAAAAAGGAATCAGAATATTGATGTCATCTATGGCAATTGCACTTTATTTCTAGCAGCAAGCGAACTTTATTACCCTTTAAATCTAATTTTTTAATTCAAAAATTTCTCAGGGGACAGTGATTCTACTGTTTCAACCAGCAGAAGAAGCTGGTAATGGTGCAAAGCGAATGATCGGCGATGGAGCATTAAAAGACGTTGAAGCCATTTTTGCAGTTCATGTTTCTCATGGATACCCCACCGCCATTATTGGGTCCCGGCCCGGTCCTCTGCTTGCCGGTTGTGGCTTCTTTAGAGCCATGATTACTGGCAAGCGGGGTCGGGTCGGTTCACCTCATTTGTCTGTCGACCCAGTTCTGGCTGCGTCAGCAGTTGTTATCAGTTTGCAGGGGATTGTGTCTCGTGAAGCAAATCCTTTAGATTCGCAGGTGCAATTGTTTTTGTACATTAAAATACTAATAATAATGATTTTGATATTAAAATGAGCTGCGAAATAATTAATAAAACTTTTAAACAAAAATTTTACTAGAAAACCTCATACGTATTAAATGGAAAGTATAATAAACTTGCACATTTAAAAATACACGAGTTAAAATAAAATAACCAATAGTTTACCATATTAATATATTTTTCAACTTTTTTTTCCCTCTTCTTTTGCTTTGTTTGTGATTTTGTTGCTTCTGAGTTTCCATACTGAAATGTGAGTTTGATGTTGTTGTTGTTGTTTTTTTTTTGTATGTGTGCTCAGGTTGTGTCGGTGACTTGGTTCAATGGAGGGAGTAATCTAGATACACTACCAGACAGTGTCGTTATTGGCGGTACTTTCCGGGCATTCTCCAACTCTAGCTTCTACCAAGTTCTTCAAAGAATAGAGCAGGTTTTCCTTTAACTTTCAGCCTCTGCCCTTCCATTTTTCAGGCTCACTCAACGTCGTTAAAAAAAGATCAAATTATACTTTTGGGTTTATTTCCAAATTTTTTGTCAGGGATGATTGATGAGAGAGTTTTAAAATATACATTAAAAACTAAATATTGTTTGAAATGCTAAAAATATATTAGGAGTGGCTTTAGGGAGATGGTGCATAAAATGATAACAAGAGGTTAGGAATGCGGTTGAGTTAAAAAAAAAAGAAAAAAAAAAAGTCACATTAATAAGGTATTTCAAATTAGTATTTTCTAAATATTCCTAAAAAAAACTTTATTCCAGCGAAATTTTGACTGAAATCTTTACTTTAAAATACTCAAAATAAATCTTCATTCTATATATTATTTTTTGACTTTTAAAAATTATATTTAAACAAATTTTTTATTGTAATCATTACTTCTAAAAATTCAAAATAATTTTCATTCTAAATACTAATTTTAAATATTCTTAAAAACTATATCCAAACAAGTTTATTACAATCAATACTAATCTTTTCTTATAAATATTCAAAATAAATTCATTCTAAATACTAATTTTAATTACACTTAAAAATTATATCAAAAACTACATCCAAACAATTATTTTACTACAATCATTATTTTTAAATACTCAAAATAAATTCTAATTCTATATACTAATTCTAAATATTCTTAAAATTTCAATCCAAGCATCCCTAAAAAGGTATTTACCAAATACTCTTAGTAATTCACCAAAAGTGATTTAAAAATTATAAAAAATAACTCCAAGAGGCACTAGTAAAAGTACTTAATTTTACTTTCAAATATCATTTTAAACTCACTACAATTTTTTTTTTTATGGTAATTAGTTGTTGATAAAGTTCTAACTCTAATAATCAATATGGTATAAGAGTCCATTAATTAACTTCGATCCAATAAAAGAAATTGAAATCCAATCTAAGATTCGTGAACCCAAAAAAGACTCATAATGACGTGTTAAAGATAGATATTGAAAAAGTGAAGAATCTTCCAAACATTCATAAGATACTTCTCTCATTAGTTTTGAGATGGATGTCTGACACTATCTAATACTAATTAACTTTGGGCGCGTTTAGCAACGCCAGAAAGGTAAGGAAAGTGTTAGTAAATATGTGTTTGAGGTGTAGAGTTGAGAAGGGATAAAAGTTGATGCTATATGATGAGATTGTTTTTTATATAAAAAAATTGAAGATAATTAATATAATAGGCATAATTGAATAGAAAAGAGAAATGAAAAAAAAAAAAAAGTGCATTGGACTACGTGTTGGGTTAGAGGTACGTTAATGTAACTCACCTTAATCCACCTTAACCCGGCCTCCCAAACACGCCCTATGATTCTAAGCTAAGCTTAATCATAATGAACTGATCAAATGGGAGAAGAACTTTGAGAAATGGGAGGAGTTGGTTGGAAATAAACTCAATTCATGGTAGCCATCCAACCTAAATTTAATCCCTTGCCTGTTTCCTTTAAATCGAACATAGTGTGCAGTTAGCGCTAGTTTAATCTATAAGCTAAGCTATGATACAGATAATTGTGGAGCAAGCCAGTGTTTACAGATGCTCAGCAATGGTGGACTTCTTTGAAAAAGAGTACACCATATACCCTCCAACTGTAAACAACCAAAAAATGTACGAGCATGTGAAGAAAGTGGCAATTGATCTACACGGTTCACACAACTTCCAGGTAGTCCAACCTATGATGGGGGCCGAGGACTTTTCCTTCTACTCCGAGTTTGTTCCTGCAGCCTTCTACTACATAGGTATCAGAAACGAGACCTTGGGCTCCATCCACACAGGCCACTCTCCCTACTTCATGATCGATGAAAATGCCCTACCAATTGGCGCTGCGACTCACGCAGCCATTGCTGAGAGGTACCTGTACGAGCATGGAGAACGAGATACCAATGACATCAAGCAAAATGTCGCGAAGAGAAAGTTGTGATTACCATACAATGTCGCATTTGAAAATTTGGTGTGCTTGAACCCCTCGGCCACTTCAAATGTCGAATCTACAAAGATTTGAGTACCACAGACCGATATTTCGTGAAGAGAATGTCGGCTGCACCTCCGTCCTATTGAACATGACTTGGGACATCGCAGTACACAACTACATGATATATTTTTGAATGATTTTTTGGTGTATTATGTTCTGGCAACTTAAATCGAACTACTACAAAAGCAATTGTAGTGGTGAACGTGAATGAGCCTCAGAAATGCAAAGTTTGTGTACAGTTGGTAATGTGGTTTCTACCTTGAACTCTCGGAAGATGCAATGCCCAGTTCGTTTGAATCGGGTTCCGTATCATCAATTGTGATCGTGGCCTCCAGAACTAATATACAGGCAAATTGAGCATTGAATTAAATTATGAAACAGAATTAATGCAAAAGAGAACTCTCATTCGATGTTTTGACAATTTAAAATTCTCTACAACAGCACACAGTTAAACAAGTTTCACCTCAATCAAGCTGCCTGCAGAGTAAAATATGTGAGAATTATGTCTGCTCCTGACCGTCGGAGTCGCAGACATATATGAGGGATTCCATCATTACTTTTCTTCATCAATCATCAAGTATTCGCCCGAAACCTAACATAAATGGTAAAATAGTTTAATAAGACTGCAAATATGCGTAGCTATGTATATTCTAATCACTCGTTCAATCCAAATGAGTTCTAAATCTGAACTTTCTGTGCCCAGAATAATCCTATCTAGTAATACATATATACAACAAGCATATTGCATTTTGCATTCATTCAAGTTTTATGCACCACCCCTTGTTGATTATCATAATATATCAAACATGCATAAATGATACACTCTAGAAATCAAAAAGTGGGACACTATAAAAATATGCAATCTTGACAAATAAAGATGGTAAAGTCATCATTTACATAACTTTTTTGTTTCTTGTTTTTCTAGATTCATGAATGTTCAAGTGAGCTTATGCACACTCACCATTTACATTATTAACATTTCCATGAAGACGTCAAAGATTTTAGATTACTACTTTCATTAGATCAAGGCGACATTTAGTCAGCAGCATCAGGCAAAAGATGCTTATGTGGGGGTAAATTAGTACATCCTTTTGTACTTCCTAGCTGGCTTCCTAAGCTGATCACCATGCATGAACAAGAACTAAACTGATTCTCAGTTGACAGACAAAATAAAGTATTGAAACCTGATAAATGTTCTCGGTCTAGAAAATAAGACTCGAGTCATCAGTCATGCAATCATATTGATTAATAATGGTTATAAGGTAGAATGTGAGAATGTATAAGAAAATTGGTGAAACAAATATAATATATGCAAAAATCAGAGTAGTTAACAATACCTGATATGCTGCAATAGGTAAAGGAGAATTATCCCTGAGAAGTCTTATGATATCCAAATAGGGAAGACCAGGTTTCACCGGTTAACTGATTAGAAGTAGCTTTTAGCCAAATTAGAGTTTACCACTAAGTAAACTTTTGCAAATGGTCCAAAAAAAAAATACTGATCAGAAGAGTATCAGCTCCTTCAGATTCATCTTCACGAGTTTCAATCAGAGCCTCTCTATAATTTGCCGGGTTCATCTGGTAACATTTGTTAAGCAAGGAGGATTAGTTTTCAGCAAATAAAAGTCTCAGCTCATGATAATATTTTATGTGACATACGTCTTTTTGTCTCCAAAACGAGGATTTGAATCCAGCGCTTCACGAAATGAACCATAAAAGGAGGTTGCATACCTGTTTAAGAGAAGTGAGAAAAGCATTGTTGATACTGTTAACAGAAGTAATTGTATCATTCAAGAATTAGAAAAAGGGAAAGAAAAAAGAGAAGGAGAGAGAGAAGCAGCAGCAGAATTAAAATGCTATATTCATGCCAATTAGCTAGCTCTAGACATCCATAAACTAGGTAAAGTAGTTGAAAGACGGGCCACATATTGTTCAATATTCACCCTCAAGTGATAAAGAACAGAAGAAAATTGAAGAAAATTTCAGCAATATTCAAGAAGGAATTGAACAATTTAGCTGCAAGGTTTCTGTATGTAACCAAATAATATAAGCAAAACATGGTTCGTCACAGTAGATTTCCAATTAGTTAACATATTTGAGGCGAAGGATGATTGAAACATCTAATAACTCTTTTGTCCAGGATACCTACATAACCTCGCAACCATCATAACTCAAACATTATAAAGCATCAAGAATTAAACATAATTTCAAAAGGTAGCAGTTTGATAAAATTAAGTGGCGCCAATCTAAAAAACTAGATGTGAAATGATAGATTACTTTGCCGTGTAAGAAAAGATGGAGACATGATAAAAGCGTTCAGCATTGAGAGCCCTTCTAATAGCTCCCTACCTTACCATCCATCATGTCACTAGAACTGACAACATCATCTGTGCTCCAGCACGGGTCTAGTGATAAAAGGAAGTAAGCCATAAAACAAACAAATAAATTTCCGGTAATAGGGAATATGAAAAGATGTGTATGGGTGGGGGGAAGATTGTAAGGTAAATGATGAACACGTGTGTAATATCCAATTCAGCAAAGGACACACTATCCTTGAAATTCATGACAGCTTGTGATCACGATATATGTTGAGAGATAGTAGTGCATATTTGCATAATTTCAATGCTCTTTAACCATTGTCAAATTTTCAATCGATCTATAGAATCCAAGGTAATACATAGAAAACGGTCCTGGAAAATACATGGGGGAGAGCTTGTCTGCATAATTGATGTACAGTTTCATTATTTATTATAACTCCTGTAAAATATGAAATAAACTCTGTAACTATATGTACCTACCTACACTGTAAGATCAATTCAAAATAAAATCTGATGAATGGTAATTTACCTAATTCAACAAGATTCTAACAAATCGAATTTCAGATATAAAGTACACGTTCGTGCTCCCAAGCAGATATATTCCCCTAATAAATTATATAACCCTTGTCATTGCTCATAAGAAAATGAAGCTTTATCTTGAGAAAAGTTTAGCAAAGAAATCCATATACACACACACATGATTACAAAAAATTTCAGATATAAAATACTCTCTTATGCACATGGGCACATCCATGAGATTATTTTTACATTTAGGTTCTTCTGTATCAAGATGAGAGCTGGAGCAGAACTTACATAGTCATGGATGCATCAGCATACATAGTTTGTAGAATTTCGAATGCTAAAACTGCAAGCAGAATCTTAACCCATAAAAAATATATGCGTTTCCTACATATATGATATTCAGAGAGTCAACTCTTGCTCTAACAATAATCGACTTTCATATAATTGTTCTAACATTATTAACTCTAAGCTATCTCAATTCTTAACGTACATTGTCGGGAAAAATGAATTATCAAATGAAGAAGCAAAAATCATTTCAATGTTCGTTGTGAAGAGAGAAAATGAGTGAAATAAGATGAATATGATTCTATTGAAATAATGAATTTGATGATTGTGATACACTAGGAAAATTGTATATCACAAAATATGGTGTACTCAAATGTGGTGTCACAATTGTAGAACCAAAAAAATATATTATGACTCTACAAATTGACTCCTTATAAATGAAAGTAACAACATTAAAAAAATAAAACATAAGGAGGTGTTTTGGTTGAGAAATTGTGAAGCAATAAAAAAGTTATTATTATAATAGCACATTTGTGTTGAAATAATTTTTATTATTTATTAATTTTGATTTTTTTAATATTAGTATTTTATTTAATAGGTGAGATCGTGTGATTGTGTGCGATAAATTTAAGGCTAGCCTAATTTTTAGGGGTGTGGGATCGTGGTATGGTGGGATGTTTAGTGGCGATTACAACATCCTATTTTTATCGATGTAATTTGGCTATATGGCTGAACAAAAATCAAATAGAGTGGTGATTCATACATTTATTATTTCTGTATACTTCCTCTCAAATATAATTTTATTATTCTGTGTTAGTTATTATTTTTTCAACAATTTAGATGTATTTGTTAGTAGAATAGTTATAGAGGAGTTAATAGTTTGTTTAGATGTGATTGTTTGTAAAGGAGATGTAAGAGAGTTTTGTTATTTATAAATGATGTGATATTTATGAAAAATTTAATTTCACTTTTCGGTGGAGTTAATTTAACACATTTTTGTGGAGGAGTTAAATTAGCTCCTAGAGGTTAAATAAATCTTGTAAACAGACATCCTATAAAACTTAAAAGACATAACTCCAAAGAAAGTTATAAAATCAAAGGAAATATAAAAAACAAATTTAAACAATGTTAAATACATATAATAATATTCAAAAAATAAAATAAAAAACAACTTAAACCTTAAAGCTTAAATAAAAAAACTGAAAATTAATTAAAGAAAAAAATTCATAACTCAACATAAATATTCCCATAAAATTTCTAAATTATGCTTCTATGAGTGTAGTATCATTTAAATAAAGTTAATGCCACTCTTACCATCTCTCTATTTATACCATCATGGCTCTCAGAAGAGTACGGATCCAAAGCAACATAAGTGTAGATAACCTGGAAAAGATAGATGTGTAGAATATATGATTGTGATATTTCTACACACGAAACCATGATATTCCACAACTTAAATAGAAGTCCAAACAGAATACAGTTCACCTACAAGAGCAGGGTATTTTTCCTTCAGCAATCCAATTGTTCGAGGCACTAAACCATTATCATTGTAAGCTTCGACCCCAGTTGGAGAGTCTGAAGAAAAAACTAATCATCTTATGCCGCTAAAAAATCAAAGGTATAAAATGAGTAAGAACCTTCAATTTATCTGGAACTTACGGCAATAGAGCAACAGAATTCACACCAACATCCCGAGCCTTTGACACCTGAATCAACCGAGATTGTCTTCTAAATTAATAATAATGTATGGGCATCTTTAAGTCGCACTATTGAAAGAAATAAACTTTGCCTAATTAACTTTCTACAGAATTATTCATCCAAATATTTTTACCCTTGAGAACCAAAAGACAAGTTTTCCCTTTTCTTTCAACTACGCCTGGGCGAAGTCAATTGCCTCTAGGTAAGTTTTCGGAAGACTGAAACAAAATCCAAATGTTCTTACGAGAGCAGTACTATTGTTGAATCTAAACATCAAAACTATCCAAACAATTAGAGACTCAAAAGACGACAATAGACTACTCTAAGGAACGTGCAAAAATGAAAATTCCAACAAGGAAACAACCTCTTTATGTTCAGAGATATGTAGATCCCCTATGGCTAGCTCTTCTAAAGTCCATGTCTCCATCCAAGTCTACAACATCCAGGCATAGCTCCAATTGGTGTGTCCTCTTCACCTGCAAATTTCCTAATCTTTAGGTCTACTCTAAAAACTAACAGAGCTCTGTGCACACAGTGCCACACCATATAGCGTACCTTCATGAATGAATAGTGGATACACAAATTTTGCAGCTGATAGGTTGGTTTCCTGAGATGATGCTGAGTGCTGGGAACCTACGGTTAAGACGTGGACGATGGCTGAGACGCTTATGGAAAATTCATTGCAAGTGAGGAGAAGGTGGCACTGAACTTTAATATATAGTTCATGCGTCTTAGATTAGTAGCACGGAAAACAAAAAATGTTCAATTATTTTTTATATAAAATTTGTCTTTTGGACTTAAGAAAGCATAATTAGGAGCACAAATGACATAAGCTCCAAAAACTAATTCAAAAACTTCAAACATACAAATTCTGAAAACTGGAGGCAACTTCTAAAACTTGTGTTCCCAAATTATGCCAATCATTCACTTTCTGTTTAAAATGATTTCCAACATTTGTATCACTAGCAAAATCTACAGATCAATCAACTACAGTCGTTAGTTGTTAACGAAATTAAGCATGTGCGGTTAAAGAAAAACTAAACATGAACGAAATGTTAAACTAAACATGATCGAAATGTCGACGATCAATTCTAAAACAACTATAATTTGCACCTTTCAAGCAAAAAATTGAAGTGTTCACAAATTATACCCATTCACTTCTTTAAAAAAAAAAAATGATATCAATCACTTGCAAAATCTATAAATCAATGCATATGCATGATCTGTTAAATTAAAACTAAACATGATCGAAATGTCAAAGATCATTTCTAAAACAACTATAATTTGCAAATTTCGCCAATTGAAATCATACTGTAGCTATCTCTAAAACTAATTTATCATGCATCGTCCACTTATAATTTTAATTCATGAAAAATTATAGTTATATCTTCAACACTCACTAGCAAAGGAACCACAGGAGTTCCAGCAGGTGATGCAGGTTTCGGCAGCACAGGAGGGGATTCAGGAGCGTTTCCAGTAACAACAGCGGCCTCACACTATGTATCATTCTGACCAGGCTTCTTCAACGGTGCATCGCGCTCGCTAGGTCTCACAACGAAAATATGCAGAGTCCGTACATTGGTCGATGTCGGGACGCAGAGAAAATTCGAACACTACTAGGCGCATTGACAACAATTGAAGCCATTAATCAAGTCCAAGCACAAGAGAGCTGTAAAAAAAACCTGCACATCTAATCAAAATAATCAAAAGCAACAAAACAATTCAGAACAATAAGAACACAAACAGAATTTAAGAAGATTAAGAAATCAGTATAACTATAAGATTACTAATTACAGAATTATCGCCACAACAACGAACTGAACTGTTCAATAGAATCAAATTGAATCAAAAAAAATTTATCTCAGAATCCAAAAATCAAAAGAGATTATCAACAGTATTCCAGTAAGCAGAACCAATGTGAGCACAATCAAGACGAGGAGGATCAAAACGACAGACAATCAACCAAGAGAGGCGAAGTGAGTTTGAGCATAGAATCGTACATACGAACCTTCTCAACAGTCGCAATCGAGAAAAAAAAAAGTAGAGAGAATCGGAGGAGAACCTCTCACCGTGGAAGTAGAGTTAAGCGACGGAAGGTGATGGAGAGAGACACAGAGCGAGAGAGCCGGGGGTTGGACTTGACTATTTAACGCAAAGTTAGCTTCAAATCAAAGCCAAACATGAACTTTTATTTTTGCACTGGCTGCCTAAAAATATGTGGATTAATTTTAGTGATCAATTAAACTTTATTTATTTATTTATTTATTTTTAAAGGTAACTTCTATTTTATTACCCTAAACCCAAACCCAATTTTTTTATTCTTCTAATAAATTTTTCCATCCAATATTGTTTAAGGAAATGTTCTCTCAATGACTCGATGAATAAGACATATATTTCTAAATATTGACAACATTTTAGAGAACAATATTAGAATGAATTTTGATTAAATTTAGTAATTCATACACTAGTCAAAACTTGCTTTTATCTAATTTTATTGAAATTAATGTGCTTGCGATCATTTTATTTTTTTAATTATTGTTCAAATTTTGTCAAATATGAATTACTAATAGGCGGTGAGGTGATTATAGTTTTGAAAATATTAAATAAAATTTAAATTAATATATCTCTTCAGTGATCATCAATGTTATTCTTGATGACACCACAAAAATTAATAGCATTATTTTGGACATTATGTTTTGTATAGACTTCTTGGGTATTGTGAACATCTCTTACTATAATAGGCTTAGTAATTATGCGATTCAAATGCTCAACTTTTTATTCGGCTCTTTTAATTGGGTGGCTCATGATCTTCATTTTTAATTAAGTTTGATTTAAAAAAAAAAATAATAATAAAATATATATATCTTTAAATTACGTCAAATCAAAATACGCCACATTTTCCGATTACACCAATAAGAATGATAATTATAGTTTATTCTAAAAAAATAATAAAAAAACTCATTCTTTTTAAAGTCAATTGGAATGAGCTCAAATAAGACAAAGTCCATGAACACATTTTGTTCAAAAATTCATCGGTTGATCCATCATAAATAATCTATAAAATATAATGGGCTCAAGGCCCATAACAACTCAAGCCTACTTGAAGTCCACGAATAATTGTATAAATTGAGAGATTTTATACTATTTTAATGGTTTAACAAATTTTACTTTCAAAAGCGGAGAGAGAAATCAACAAATTTTGAAATATAAAACATTTGTGTAATACACGCAATTAAGAACTAAGCAACGTTTTAGGGTCGTTATATTTATCGAAAGATACTTGCATACTACGTGATTATACGAGGAAAAAAAAATATCCTAAATAAACAGTAAGGTTAAAGTCAAAAGTTAACTAAATTTAAGTAACTGGTTCGGAACAAGACGATGTTGATGGGGTTCATTGTGAGGTTGTTGACTCATGCTTAAGCTGTGTGGTTGTCGTGTTTAAACAAATCGATGTCATTCCACTCTTCTTCTGTTTTCTTTTCTATGATAGCATTTATGAGTAATGTTGCAGGTCTTTGAAACTTAAAACTTGAAGTGTTTGGTGATGAGTAGTTTTTCACGGCTTCTTCCTCTATCGAAAGTATTTTAAAAACTACACTTTAATGTTTGTTTTTTTAGCTGCAAGATTTTTAATTAGTTTTTTAGTTTAACAATAAGAGGGTGTCCAATTCATCAGATAGCAATAGTAGTTAAAAGCTTACTTTAGAAAATAATAAAATAGATAAATAAAAAATCAAGTATGTCAGAGAAGCTGAATAACAAAATAATCAATAGATTTCATGTTTAAATTCATTACTTCAATTATTGTTGAATAAAAAAAAAACACTCAAAAAAGCATATAGAATAACTATCTCAATTATGGTTTTTATTTTTATTATTTTATTATTTATTTACTTATTTATTTTAATGTGCTTGTTTTCTTATAAATTATATTTTAGTCCCATAATATTTTTTGGTAACAGACTTCAAATTTATCAATTATGGCTAACCTCACTTTAGCCTCCTACCATTTTTGTGCAATCATAAAAATAGTATTTATAAGTTTAAATTGAGAAAAACCTCTGGTTTTGCTTTTTTTTTTTTTTTCCTAAAGGATTTTCAACTTTCTTAAAACATTTGAATTCTTAGTTTTTTTTTTTTTTTTTTTTTTTTTTTTTTTTTAAATTTTAGTACAAACATGTGAATTCTTAGTTAAACTTTAAGATTGAAAACAAATTTTAATTTTTTGTGTTGATTTTAAAATTAGGAAAATATTGAGCAAAATTTATAGAGAAGTTGTTGTATAATATTGGAATTAATAAGTATTTACACCGTAATATACTAATATTAATGAATATTTCTAATATAATATATATTGAAACATACCTTTTTTTTTTTTACACAAGAAGAACAAAAATAAGATTAAACATAGAGCAAATTTAAATATCTCACACAGAGGAGAATATATTACGACGATTCGCTAATGTAAATGTACAGAACCTCATCTGATGCATCTTCCATAACATAAGAGGTTACTCCTTCCACAGCAGCTAAGCGAGATAAGCAATGCACAAATATCGTCTATCGCACTATAAAAACTTGATACTCGCCATCCTTGAAACAATATTTAAACAATCTCAATAATCACTCTTAAGTCATTCCTGAGACAAACACGATCTCTATAGGCAACTTTGTCACTCGCTGGTTATCCGTTTCCACTTCCACCCTACTAAAACCAAGATCCCATGTCATTTCCAACCTTTGCGAATTGTTAAAGCTTCAACCATGACCTCCACCTCTAATACTCCCACAAAGTCTTACAAAAGGAAAACATTTCTGCCCCCGAAGAATTCCTCATACAACCCCAATACCATCCTACTGTTCGAATAGAACCCGCAACATCAGTATTCAATTTAAACAACTCCAACTCAGGAGGCCGGCACAAACACTGAAAAATTAGACCTTAGTTGATTAGTATTTCGTTCCTTTTTCGACACGATTTTGCTAAGCAAAATTTTTGGATATAAGAATTACAATAATCTTAAACATTGATGATTGTTCCTTCTTCGCTCTAAAAGCAAGATCCTTTCCCTTGTCCACCTAAAGTATGTCTGGACCACTTAAAACAAATGAGGAGAATGCGAATATGGATGACTATTGGTTTTTGGGTTACTAATAACCAATTTTCTCATAATCACATTTTTATTATCTTCCTTACTACTTTTTATTATTCTCATAATAACTTTTTGTTTTTTTAATTAAATTTTTTTTTCACTCAAAATCATATTCATTATTTTATTTTCCTCATTAATCATTCTCATCACTCAAACATAAATCTCATCATAATCATTCATCTCAAAAACAAATAATCATTCTCTTCATAATCATTCTCTTTAGTATATCTCTCTCATTTTTGTTCCTCTCTATTGTCAATACAAATATTTTAAAATTTGTCAATATTTGTAATTCTTTTGTGAGATTGATGTATCCAATAAATTTCCAGTAAATTATGCAATGGTTAATTCTAAGATTTTTTTTTTTAAAAAATGGGTATCAACTATATTTCCATAATCAAGTTGAACTAAAAAACTAAACTATAAGATCATATTTTCTTCGTAAATGTCGTTTGTTTAGATATTTCTAATTCATAAATGTCAAAAGATATGAAAATTTCATTATTAGATTTGCTGTGTAATATTATACTACATATTATGCCACTTAATGAATGCTTGTATTCTATTTATTATTATTATTATTATTATTATTGTTTTAACAATGAATGCTTATGTTACAGAAATAATTTGTTAGGATATCAAAGATTATATCTATTTTTATCAATATTTTATTAGATATTTAATATGTTTGACTAATCGCAAAAAAAAAGAGAAAAATATGGTAAATAAATAAAAAAAAATTAGTGTTTGGTGAAATGTCAATTTTAAAACTAAAGGATGGGAAGAAATTCATTTTCTTACCCATCTATTTCCGGCATTTCAAACATGTGTGGTGTAGCAGTCAAAATTTTTTTTTTCAAGAAAATATCATTTCTTAATTTGATCACATACGATTATTATTTTTTTTTTTTTTTTTTTTTTTTAAGAAGACTATAACATTAAAACCGAACACATGAGCTAGAAAGCTATAACAACAGCAAAGCGATCACATCTGGCGGGAGACACTCCCCCACACCGAACCAACATGATCAACAACCAAAAAAGAATCATCCACGCATAATGAAAAAAAGTTAAGCACCAACCGCTAGTTAGCTAACAAGTCAGCGACCCCATCACACACGATTTTTTTAAACAATATACTCCCACTATTTTAATGTTTAGATTTTTTTTTATATTAATGTTTAGATTTTCTTTTTCATTTATTTATTTATTATTATTTTTTTTTTGAGATTACAACAATTGAAATTGATAAAAGATTTCTTATACCAATTTATAGGATTGAACCTGTAATGCTGGTGTTAATTGGATTAACACCAAATAATGAAACTATTGCATTATTTACCCTTTCGATAATACATGTAATACCTCAAGGTAAACGACGTCGTTGTTATCCGTAAGAATCCAGTTGGCCTAAACTTTTGAGATCACCCAAATATAAATGTCAAGAATAATGAAGCTTTAAAATATGGTAGGTCCAATTTAAAAAAATAAAATAATATATATGGTAGGCCCCAGAAGGTAGATGAGGGAGATCTTTGAATATGATTCCTTGATTACCTTATTAAGAAAAATACTCGTCAATGAAATCTTGATTTTATGACTATTAATTTATTTTATTTTTAATAATAATAATAATATGAAGAAAGACAACTCAATCAGTGGATTACTATTTAATTTGAAGAATAATTATTTATTGAAAATTTAATTCAACGAATTATTTTGAAAATAAGTTATATTAAAATTTTAATATCTTTGAAATCCAACCTCATTTGAGTTAACTATAATAATTGTGAGTGAATTGGCGAGTTGGTTGATGGTTATGGTTTTGATAGTAATTTTTAAGAATATTTATAATATAAAAGTTTATTTTGAATATTTAGAAGTAATGATTAACGTCATATTTTAAAAATATTAATAATTAATATTTAAAATGATGATTTATTTTAAGTATTTATAAGTAATGTTGCAGTTTTTAATAATATTTATAAAAAAAAAAAAAACTAAGTTTGAACTTTTAACATAATTCATATAAGCAAAATCAATCCAAAATCGAATTAAATATGCGCATCTAGGAGTAATTCAATTTGAAGCAACTATTCACACATGTGATATTTTACCAAGATATACAACAGATTAGTAATGACGAATTTCAAAAGAAAAAGTTTATGATTTATTTTGAGGATTTAGAAATAATGATGTAATTTTTAAGAATATTTAAAATTAGTATTTAGAATGAAGATTCATTTTAATATTTAGAAGTAATGATTACACTAAAAAACTTGTATGAATTTAATTTTTAAGAATGTTGAAAATAATAATTTATTTTGAGTAGTTTAAAATCTCATAACAAACCCCTACGAAGCTTTTTAAAATTATTACTTAAAATGAAGATAGAAGTAATGATTATAATCGAATAATATTTGGATATATATTTTTTAGAAATATTTAGTAAATAATAATTTAAAACACACTTTCAAAATCTATATTATTTAATAGTTAACATAAAATAAATATTAATATAAAAGAATGTTAATTGAGCCTATTGTTTCGGCTGTTTGAAAAGCATGAACAAGAAGGATGTACGGAATAGAATATTGAGCAGGGAAGGGGATGAAAAGATACAGTCATATGAGTCATTGAGTTCGATCCACGTCAGATAGCCAAATTACTGGCTGACAGGGGTATGATTGAATAGCAACACATGGGAACATTAACACGTGGCAGACAAGAACGGGGAACCCACAATTAAAAGCGTGAGGATGAGCTTCCAAAGAAAAAGTGTGTTTTTTTTTTTTTAAATAAAAACACACAGAAAAATTTGTTGTTATTTTTCAACCAAGTTAGAAAAAGGGAAAAAAAGAATTGACAGACAGAGAAACGGAAGGAAAAGTCGGTCCCACCAAAGATTTGAGAAGTGGACCCACAAGATATTTTTCATAAAAATAGTGATATACAAAAATTAAATGAAGATAAAAGGTAAAATACCA
The DNA here is from genome assembly GCA_037832605.1 of Cyclanthera cordifolia. Classification (NCBI taxonomy): domain Eukaryota; kingdom Viridiplantae; phylum Streptophyta; class Magnoliopsida; order Cucurbitales; family Cucurbitaceae; genus Cyclanthera; species Cyclanthera cordifolia. The sequence goes on along the minus strand of JBBMEG010000015.1, from coordinate 2,387,573 downwards.
ATAAGATAGCCTTAGGAATCGGCTGAATTTTAATGATTGTATATTTAATAAAATTTAAAAGTCGCCTTTGATTATTATTATTATTATTATTATTATTATTATTATTTTTTACAGAAATAAGTTCAACGACAAACTAATTTTAATATTATAAACATTAATTTAAATTTTTATTAGAAACAAGTTAATAGAAAATAATTTTATATAAAAAATAAATTAACAAGAAATAAAGACCAATTATAAAGAATAAAATTATATATTGAATCAAATTACAAAATCAATTTGATATTTGAAAATAAAATACATCATTCTTAAAGAGGTCCTTTTTTTCTTTTACCTTTTGAGTGCTTAAAATTAAAATTCTAATAATTATGTTGAATGTACGTGAATTTGTCTGTCCGAAACATTGGTGTGCTTTTTTTTTCTTTTTTTTTTTAATTTTAATTTCTTTTAATATCTTAATTAGATTCGAGAGAGAAAAAAGAGTGAAGTATAACATTTAAAAATGGATGGAAAATGGACCAATTAGTTGAGTTTTCATGGGTGTGTTTGAAACTTAAATTTGTAAATGACTATTTAAGTTATAATTATCATAACTCAACCGATGTTTGTCTCACTCATTTATCTAAATCTGTATGCCCGTTTATATAAATCTACATGTTTGTTTATCTACTATCAAATATATTTCTTCAATATTTTAATGAATATTGACTATAATTTTCCTTATGATTTAATATAGACAACTACTATATTTACAAATTCAATAATTAAAAAATGTACATAATTATTTATCTAAAATTAATTCATGATCATTTGAAATAATATTGATTTATGTTTTTATTTAATTAACTAAATTTTTACTAACAAGATAAGTTCATTTTTAAAATGAGATGCATTATTTAAACAAGTTTTTTTTTTTTTTATTCAAAAAAACTCAAATTAAAACTATAACAATATAATTATTTTTTTTTATTATATAACTATATCCACTTTACAAAATATGTAAAAATAAAAAAATTCTTTATTAAAAAAAAATAAATGTTAAATTTATTCTCGTTAAGTTAAAATTAGTTATGAATTTAAAAACTATTTTGTTAATTATTTGTAAATTTTTTAAGTCTAAATTCAAAAAAAAAAAGAAAAAAAAAACCGTTGTAATAATAACATACACTTCAAATATAATTTCTCATAATTCCTATTATAATAATAGGCATTATAAACCCAGTTAATTGTAATTTAGTGTTTATAATAACCGATCCTACATAGTTATTCATTCTCTACCACAACATAAATAGTGACCCAAACGCACCATATTGAGTTTTATAAAACTGGGTTCGATAATTTGGAAGACTAATTGAGTCCCTAATAGTGGTTGTCATTTATTAAGGTAGCATTTTTGTCAATGATTTCAATTATTTTCATTGAGAATTTAAAGGGAGTGTATTGCTTGTAGTTTAAGCCACAACTTCAATAATGTAGCAAGGGCAACGGGCTTGGTAGGTAAATATCAGCTTCTTTCTTCTTCTTTTTTTCTCTTTATTGTAAATTTATACATACACATCTTTGTCATCAAGATTTGGCATGCCATTTTAGAAAGCCCTTCTAGAATTTTCACCAAAAGATCAATCTTTAAAGTCAACTTCAGAGATTGATATGGTGTGGATTTTATTTCAGATATCATGAATCGTGAAGATTTGTTCTGACAAATTTTTAAGTTTGAAGAAATAAAATTGATGATTTAACTTTTGCACACTTTTGAAGTTATTGCCTATTAAAGAATAGAGTTACATAGCATTCAGGTCCAATAAATTTACAAATATATATATATATATATTTATTTATTTAATCCTTTTTATAAGCTTGCTAAAAAAAATTCTTTGCAAAATTTTCCTGTGTTTCTAAAGAAATTAATTAAATTTATAAAGAAAAAAGGAAAATAAATCTATGTGCTATAAATAATCAATTGCCAATAAAATTAAATTAAAATGGTTAAGGCATAAATACTTTTTCATCAAAAGGTCAAACGTTCTAATCTCTACCCTTGGAGCTCAAGTATTTGTTTAGAAAAACAACGTAAAAAATTAATGCAATATATAGACAAGTTAAACAAAACTCATAGTATGTGACACATAAAAGTTAATTTAGACGAAATATGACAGAAGATGCTAAAAACGAAATAAACCCACGTTAAAAAATAATAATATAAAAGTAAATAAATAAAATAAATAAATATTAGCTATAGCCGCTTAAATATTAATTACAAAGAACAAATATATCGATGTCTTTGGCGGATAAAAGTCGCTGTGGATTAAAAGAAAATAAGGGTGTGAATTGCGATAAATACATATTTAAAGATAGATATTAGTAGTGGTCGAGTAATTAATTACTTGTTTGGATATTTGATTATAGAAGTAGTGAGTCATATATTTCATGTGAAATTTGATGAAGTGATTTGATAGAAAATTTGATGAGTGGTTATGAGTGATTGTTTATTACCAAATACAAACAACTAGGTTTTGAGGAGTAAATGATTAACCACTCATCTCTCACCAAAATCAAACATAACCTAAGATGCAATGATGGTTAAAGGCAATCTAGAATGACTCCTAAGGAATGTTTGAAAGGAGTATTTAAAGATGATTTAAAATTAGAATTTACTAAATATTCTTCAAATAAACTATATAATAAACTTTTTGAATGCAATCATTATTTCTAGATATTCAAAATAAATTCACGTTCTAAATATTCTTAAAAACTACATCCAAACAAGCTTTTAACTGTAATCATTACTAATCATTACTTTTAAATACTCAAAATCGTTTCTCATTCTAAATACTAATTATAAATACTCTTAAAAACTACATCCAAACAAGTTTTTGATTGTCATCATTACTTTTAAATACTTAACAAAAATCTTCGTTCTAAATATTTTTAAAAACTACACCCAAACAAGTTTTTACGCAATCATTACTTCTAAATACTCAAAATAAAATCTCATTCTAAATACTAATACTACATCCTCTTAAAAACAAGATCCAAACATCTCCTAAAGATTTATCAAAAAAAAAAAAAAAAAATCCTAAGAAAGGTCACATCTATCATGTCAAATAGCTAGAAAAAAAAAAAGAAAGAAAGAAAAACAGGTAAAGGGTATCTGGTAAATTAGTTAAAATGAAATTCTCCAACCTAAGTTAATAAAGAGAGGTTAAGCCAGCTTCACAAATCCAAATTGTAAGTAATTAGTTAATAGTCAGCCATCAAGGTAGACCTCTGTTTTTTTTGTTTTGTTTTTTTTTTAGTACAATTTGAGGAGGAAACTACATAATAAACCTCTAGTTAAAAAGCTTAAGAATTCAAAAGTTTATGAATTGAATTTATGGCAATCACCCATTTATGAATTAATTTCTTACCAATAAAAGGCAATATTAGCGGGTCAAACGCATAAGTTAGGCACACTCAATAAAAAAAAAAAAAAAAAAAAAAAAAAAAAAAAAAAAAAAAAAAAAAAAAAAAAAAAAAAAAAAAAACCACCCCCCCCCCCCCCCCCCCCCCCCCCCACCCCCCCCCCCCCCC
>JBBMEG010000015.1:2372222-2382454 GCA_037832605.1 Cyclanthera cordifolia | reverse complement strand
CTTGTATCTGATCAATTTTCCTCCCAATTTTCTTCTAATTTTATTTTTCGATATGGTTTTCTTTCCTCAATTTCGAAGTTGAAAGCAACCTTCAAGTGGGTTTTTAAGATTTTAACCAAGAACTCAAGAAGTATGTTAAGTTCATATTTCTTCTCTTTTCTATTCTCGATAGTTTGGTGTTTAAAAGATAAAAGGCAAGCATGCCATTCAGGAGCTTAATGAACAACTTCAATATTTCACCCAGAAACAAGCTACTCCGTCGAAGAAGAAAGGTGCAATCCCATAATTTATAATCCTAATTCTAAGTGAATTTTGTTAAATTAGAACGTGATGAAATTGATTATAGATGTTTTATAATATGATTTTCAAGGAAGAAGAAGATGAATAGTCGGTCAATGGCTTGCGGCGTGAAGGCGACGGTGCTGGTCGGAGATTGATTGGAGAAGAAGAAGAGAGGACGTGTTGGTCAATGGCTCAAGGAAGAAGAAGAAGATGAGTAAAGGTCAAATCATTTTTAAAAGGAAATGGGGTGTTTGTTTTGAGCGGGCATGGAAAAACCTTCTAATTAAAGTTGTTTGGAAAGAGGTACCCCAATTTACTTATAAACCCAAAAGAGTACAATTTCTTTCAAACCAACCTTCTAAATTAATTAATAATTGAATGAATTGAAACGCAACCAATAAATTATCACAAGAAAATAAAAATAAATAAATAAAACTCAATGAATCAGGAGAGTTCCATAAATCCAAAACCCACATTTGAACGTAAGAGAGGGTTGTAACCACCCAATTATTACCACTCATGAAGACCGGTAGGCGTAGCCCTATTTATGGTTGCTCCGGCACTACTAGACAATAAATACATCATTTGTCATCATACTTTATTTCCCCTTGTCATATTCATGTTTCCACAGATACGCATGAGTTTTATCACGATGGCTGATCAGGAGCTGCAAGGACCATGAGTTGTCGTGCATACTTTCATTTCGGTTATTTAAGCACCTACATTGATTACTATTTTAAAGACATGTGCTGGTGTTTGACTTTCTATCTTGCTTATGATTTAAGAACGGGGTACCCTGTTTTTCATGGATTTTATTGAACTATTTAACGTTTCATTTAATGAAGAACTTATTGGGCATGTCTCTAGTTTAAAGGTCATTTTTACTCATGAATATAGGGTAGAGGCCTAGATGAGACCCTTGACGGGGCCGGGCCTTTACAGACACGTCATTTTCCTTAGAAACAAAAACTGTGTCGCTTAATCATTAGTCAATGACCATGTCTAGCACCAACAGCGTTGCTTTGATTCTAACCAAAACGACATCAGTCAAACTTGGTCAACAATTAACATTGATCTTTCTTTCCTTTAATTTGGGTATTACAATACATATCTATAAGCAAATAAGTTAAATAGACGTTGGCCAATAATATTATTTGATCGTACACAACAAATAATAAAATCAATATTTTTTATATTTTACAAATATATTTTTTACATATGAAATTTCAAATACATACAATGATGAAAAAACTGAATACATAAATAATTACGAATATATAAATAAAATATCGAATAAAATATTTTAAATTAATGATTTATATATTTTTTTAATTCATTAATTTCATATAAAATCTCAAGTAATATTCGAAAACTAAAAGGGGAGTTTTATTATTATTATTATTATTATTATTTTTTTTTTTTTACATATAGTTGTGATTTGAAAATAATAAAATTAAAGATAAAGATTGAAAATAAAACTTAAAAACTAAAAAGACATGGATGGAAAAACTAAATAGAATAAAAAAGAAAAATAATTAGATAAGAATCAAAAACCAAAAAGAAAAAGAAAACAATTAAAGAAATTCAAAAGACAAAATATTCAGTTGGAAGAAGAAAAACCTAAAAAATAAAAAATAAAAAATCATATTTGGAAAAAGAAAACAAATACAAACAATGAAAGAACGAAAAACAATGAGTTATCTTGCATGATTGAACCCCCACGGGATCGAAGCGGCTTCGACTACCCTTTATGGGTGTGTCTCGACCTTGTACGGTATTTCGAGAAATATTTTACCTATAACAATAAGTTATGATTCAACTTTTAAAAAGTGATTAAATATCTACCTCGAGCTTACCTGGTTTAGGTTTTCAAACTCATGACAACAACAGTTAAATTACTTATAACAATAATTTAGTTTTTTCGTATTTGATTAATCAAGAGATGGTTAATGTAATAAATTTTGAATTTCTGGAGTTTTGTTGATCAAATTGTGACTACAATATTTCGAATATTATATGTTTGTTGTCATACGAAAAAAATATACGAAGTGAGAAAGAATAAACATTTTGGATTTTTTTTTTTTGAATAGTTCTCGACGGTTAATGACTTTCATTCAAAATTTTAATACTTTTCATTCAAAATATAATGGTGAAGACGGTTTTTAATAATTTTCACAACCAAAGGTATTTTTGAAACATTTTGTAAGCTTCAGGGATATTTTTGAAACTTTTTTTTTTAATGGAACATGTATTAAGCTAACAACCAATGAAACAACCGCTACAGACCAATAACATTGGAAAAGAAAACTTTCCCAATCCTTTGGGAGATTCTCCTAATATCGACAACAATATTGTTGAATTTAGAAAGGTCTTTATCAACTCCAATCAAAGCTTGGACCACACCCTTAGCATCAGATTCCACAAGAAGAGGGGGAATCCAACGACAAAAGACCAAGATATTTTTCAAACCCTTTTTAATCGCCACATCTTCCAGAACTTTGACCGCACAATTCAAAAAACCAGATTTGATATGAGCAACGATCGGCTTGCCTCTGCAGTCACGGACAACCTAGCCAATCTTCCCAGTTCCGGTTTGAGAACAGATTGAAGCATCTGTGTTAAGCTTCCAGCATCCCTGCGGAGGAGTTTCCACCTTTCCTCGTTAGGCACCGGAACACTCCCAACAACTCTGGGACCACCTGTAAAAGAAACAACAAAAGCATTAATCATATTGGTCACCCTACCCCTGAGTCTATGGAAATTACTATACCCATTGCCATTTAAAACCTCATTCCTATTGTTCCATAAACTACAGATTATAATCATGGATTTAAATCTATCATTTTTTCCAATTATCAAACATATTCTTTTCCAAAAATCAATTCTTCTATCTACCTTCTCAAAATACTCCTTAAAATCCACTAAGGAATGGAAGATTTCTCTCCACAAATTAATTAAATGCTTACACTCCTTCAGAACATGCATATTCATTTCTCTCCTTTTAAAGCACAAGGGGCATCTAGTATCAATATCAATTCTTCGGCCGTAGATGTTACATCTAGACGGGATAGCATTCAAAATCACATTCCATGCCCAAATTTTAACCTTAGGGAGGCAGCGAGTATTCCAAAAGTTGTCCCAAACTAAGGCATTAGCAGCACCCCCTAATAAACACTTCTGACCGAGAAGCAACCTTTGGGGCATTGATTCCACATAATCTCATCTTTCCCACCCGCCTCACAGGGAAGGGTGCTAAAGATCACCTCTGCGTCCTCAATAGAGAAGTTATCTCTAATAACCTCCCATTTCCACCTACCGTCCTTATTTATAAGCTCAGCCACTTTTCTATTCCCCCACTCCCTAGAAAAATTGATAAAGAAAGGGTTTCCAACTCTTTCCATCCAAGGAATCATAGCCAATCCCGATATCAGAACTATTCTCGACTTTCCATCTGTAGCCTTGATCAAACAGCTCTCTACCCCACAAAATGCTTCGCCAGGCAAAAGAAGGGTTACTTCCCAACTCAACTTTTAAAAAATTCTCATCTTTGAAATATTTCCCAGAAAGTAGTCGACAAAGGAGACTATCGAGATTTTTGAGAATTCTCCAGCTGTGTTTAGCAAGCATAGCTTGATTAAATAAACTTAAGTTTCTGAAACCCAAAGTACCCGAGTTCTTCCTCCTGCAAAGATTCTTCCAGACCATCCAATGCGCTTTACTCCTGTCCCGTCACTTCCCCACCAAAAGTTAGCACACAACTGCTTCAAGCTATCATTAAAAGATTTAGGGAGTTTAAAACAACTCATAGAGTACTTAGGAATAGCTTTGCCCACCGCCTTAATCAACACTTCCTTGCCCCCTCTCGAGACATTTTCCCTTTCCATGCTTGTAAACACTTCTCTAGCCGCCCCCTGATTGAGTTAAATAAAGTATTTTTATCTATATGGTTTTGCGACGACATCCCCAAATGCGCACCCAGATTATCATTTATCTTAACCCCCAACACTTTACTTAGAGCGATCACCCTATTTTTGCCAATACAACCACTGAAAAAAACCCCCAACTTATCAAAATTAACCTCTTGCCCAGAGGCAAGCTTATAGAAATTAAGAGTCTCTTTGATTTTGGAACAACCTTCCTCTCATTAGCCTTAAAAAAATCAAGCTATCATCAACAAAAAATAAATGTGAAATATGAAGGCAAGAATGATTAATCTTAAGACTTTTAAAAGAATTTAGAGATTCTTCCCTGTTAAGGAAAACATATAATCCTTCTGCACAAATCAGGAACAAATACGACGACTGCGGGTCCCTTGGCCTCAGACCGCTTTGCGTCGTAATCTTCCCAAACGAGGTGTCATTGATCTTCACAGCATACCTGACAGAAGAAATACATCTATATACCCTATTGATCCAGACCTCACGAAACCCCAGATTCCTCATCATGTCCAAAAGAAATCTCCACTCCACTCTATCGTAAGCCTTGCTCATGTTAAGTTTAAGCGCAACCCACCCATATTTACAGTTTTTACGTTTAATAATATAGTGGATGCACTCAAAACCCATAAATCACATTATCAATAATAAGTCTGGCCATCACAAAAGCAGCCTGATTAAGGGAGATAACTTTGTGCAGAATTCTTTAAGTCTATTAGCCATGGTTTTAGCAATAATTTTGTAAATAGTATTACATAAACTAATGGGTCTAAACTTCTGGATCTTTGAAGGATTAGTGAATTTTGGAATAAGAGCAATAACCGTTCTATTCAACTTACCAATCTTTTCCTCTTCATTAAGAATCCCAGGCACACCTCAATCACTGCATTGCCCACAATATCCAAATACTTATGAAAGAACCGGGCATTTGTACCATCAATACCAGGGGCTTTAGACGGATTCAACTCACGTAATGCCAACTCCACCTCCGATCTATTAAACGACTTGTCCAAACAGGCCACATCGTGATAAAAAACCTTTCTTTCCATTCCTAAAAGCACTCACCTAACAGCCTCGTCGTCCTTCCCGACATTAGACTGGAAAAGCTTATTAAAGTAGTCTATAGCAAACAAAGCAATGTCCTCAATCCTATTTACCAAATTCCCCTTCTCGTTCCTAATTCTCTCAATATTATTTCTTTTTTTCCTTTGGGACACTCTCATGTGGAACCATTTAGTGTTTCTATCTCCCCACTTCAGCCAATCTTCTCTCGATCTTTATTTCCAGAAAATTTCTTCTTCTTCGAGAAGTCTTTCAATACATCCCTCCGTTCTCATGATCACCTTGGATCTGACATTGTTGCTCTTAACCATCAAACTTTCAAGCTCTCTTTCTTTTTCCTCCATCGCCCCTCTAATTGACCTTCTCAATCTATTCTTATTCCACCTACTCAAATTTGGAAGACATCTTTTAACTCTACCCAGAAAAATATCAGCATTAAATCTACTAACACAATTCCTTTCCCAACAATCTCTAATAATCACCATACACTCATCATGCATCGCTCAACTATCCTCAAATCTTAAAGGCTTGTCACCCCCCTAAACCTACTTATAACACAACCGCTCTAACTAAAATCAACAATAATAGGTCTATGATCAGAATAATGGAAATTGCTATGAACCACATAAATTTTACCAGATAAAGCAATAAGAGAAGGGTTTGCAAAATACCTGTCGAGACGACATCGAGTGGCGAGCTTGTCTTTTTTGTTTTTGATCCAAGTAAAATTCTCCCTGGCATATCCCAGGTCGATGAGCATGCTTCATTGATCACCTGTCTAAAATATTTCATACCTAACTCACACCTGGTGCACCCAAAACTTTGCTCCCCAATGTCAATAATCTCATTTAAATCGCCTCCAATGATCCAAGGAAAATCATGAGCCTCCCTCAATCTTCTTAGCAAATCCCACAAGTCATTTCTTCTAGCTAGGACAAGATTCCCATAGAAACCAGTAAATCTCCACCACACATCATGATTCTTGATGACTGCATCAATATGTCCATGAGAAGAAGAACTAATCTTGACTTCCAACAAAGAGTTTCGAAGGAGTATCAGGCCTCCACTAGCCCCTATACTTGACATACACCAGCAGCTATCACAATCAACCAACATCTTGATTCTATCTATCGCCATACTACTACTCTTTGACTCGCTTAAAAAAAAAAATCAGAGGTCTACAAATGAGCACTTCATGGCGAAACGTCCTCAAAGCCCGAAAGTTTCCAACCCCCAGCATTCCAACATAAGATTTTCATTGCGTCCGGCGAGACTGCTCAACAATCTCCGCCGATATCCTGCTGAATTTCTGAACATAGTCAATTCTTTCCTTTTTGCCTTTAGTTTCGATTTCCATCCCTTCCAAAGCATGCTTTTCTCCACACTGAATTTCTTCCAAATTTTCGACATCCATATCATTCCCCTGATTATATCTATCTCTGGCTCTTCTTTTCCATTTCATTACTAATTTTGTTGTGGTTATCCCAATATTCTTAAGAGAAGTTTCCTTCCTTCAATCCTCCCCGACTTCATGTTTTTCCAACCCACCATTACCCTTCTCAGCTTCCTCGATTTTTCTACCCGTTTTCAAGCTAATTACTGAGCTCAAGCACTGAACCTTATCCTTGCAATCATTTTTCTTATAGCTTTTAATGGCATCAACCAATAACTTCTCCCTATTTCCAGTTAATTTCCTTTTTTCACACACCCCATCATACTCTAAGTGACTTTTTAATTTTTGGTCCAACAAATTGACCATTTCCTTTCCTTCATCAGAAAAAGTATCCCGACCTATTTCTTTTTCCCCAATCTGAGCAAGTTTATCCAATCCCAAAGGCCCACATTTTCCTCTCGCCAAATCCTCCCCCACCTTTTCCAACCCCTTCTACCTAGCTTTCCCTTTTAAAGCAGCTCGCGGCCCAAAATTGCATCAGGGATCCAGCTCAATTCCATCTTCAAGCTGTCCTGCCAAATTGAACTCCAGCTTGACAACTCTGCCAAATTGACTTGGAATTGTCGTTCCCTCTTCCGCCTTATCTGCAACACTCTTTTTAAACTGCAACACATTTTCCAAAAATGACTTAACCGTACCCCTGTTCAGACCCAAATCGCTGCCAAGATTTCCAAATCCCTTTTCCACGCCTGCATCTCCCATCTTCTCGCCATCAATTCTCTCTTCCGCAAAAAGAAAGTTGCAATCAGTAGCCGTTGTAACTCTACACGAGTCACCGAGTGTCTTCTGACTCAGGCGTTGCTGAGTCATGCGCAAACCCACCGATTCAACCTTCTGAGTTCCAGGTATCCTTTCTAACTTTTCTAACCTTCCGGGTTTGAAACTTTCTAACTTATTAATTTTTAAGATCGAACCTGTGACGACGTGATGTTAAATATTACTACCATATAATAAAATTAACGTGTCACTTACCTTTTGGAATAGCAATAAATGCAATTAAGTTATTACTATGTTTGAGTAGAAGATCGAAACTATTGAGAGTAAATTATACGTATATGTGAAAGAGGGGTATGGCCTTACCTAAATCCGCCCGTGCTCGTGTGGGTAGCTAGCGGGTGAGTAAAGCCACGCCTGCACATCTTTCTCTTCTCGTGACGCTTTAATTTATCTTCATAGTGAGAGAGAGAGAGAAGAGATTTATCGAAATGATTATGAACTGTCCTCCTTTCTCCCCCTTTAAGTCCATTCCCAACTCTCATCCATCAATTTCGTCGTCTTTTCATTTCCTTCCCATTTCCTCTCTATCTGGTTCTGTTGGAGTTTCATAAAGTAGAACCTGCTGCAGTTGCTGTTGTTGTGTGCATGCAGACAAGGTGTTCGAGAAAATGCCAAGTACATAATCATTCTAGTAGAAGGGAAGGCTCTAATCCAACTTCCACAAGGTGGAGTGGGCAGTTCATAAAAAGCACTACACCTCAAGAAACTGTCATTGACGGAAGCCATTGGAATCATAAGATGAACAGTGGAATGTGTCCAAGGAAGAGAGTCATGGTGGTTGTTGATCACACTTCTCAATCAAACCATGCAGCTCTGTGGGCACTCACTCATATGGCTAACAAGGCTGATGTTCTAACACTTCTTCATGTCATCACCAATTCATCTTCTTCTGCACATCCTTCCTCTTTCCGTGCTACCACTCTTGGTTCTCTCTGCTTGGCCTCTAGACCAGAGGTACAGAGTGTCACAGATCTCATTTCCATTTCTATATTATGTGTTTTGCATTTGTCTAATTAATGTTACATACACAATGGTTGTAGTTTAATTAGTCGAGGGTTTCGCTACATTATATTTTCGCATTGTTGTAATAGCGTTTTTGGAGAGCCCACTGTGTAGGATTTTCATAAATTTATATTAGAACAGTACTGATCTGACTGGAAACTTAGCTAACACTACTTAAATCTGTGCACTTGTCTAAAATTCTTTATAGATTGTTGCTTTGTTTCTCACAACAATGTTTCTCAGGTAGAGGTTGAGGTGTTGGTGATCGAGGGGCCTAAGTTGGCCACAGTGATGAACCAAGTTAAGAAGTTGGATGTGTCTGTGCTGGTTTTAGGACAGAGAAGGCCTGCGTTTTTTAGCTGGTGGGTTGAATCTAACATCAAATAATCTGCTTTGTTTATGGTTTTTCTAATTGAAAATTTTGGTGATTGATTTGATTGTAGCTTATGTGGGGTTGGAGATCTTGTGGAACAGTGTATGAACAATGCAGAGTGTTTGACAATTGGAGTGAGAAAGCAAAGTAGAGACATGGGAGGGTATGTAATTAACACCAGATGGCAGAAGAATTTCTGGCTCTTGGCTTAAAGCCCCGATCCTCTTAGAAGTAAGTTCTATTGTAATTCTAGTTAATAACCTTGAAATATGTAGAACAACTAACAAGCTTATCATTGCCCTGTCAATGCATTAACAAACTGTAATTGCAACTTATTAGCTACATATCTAAGAGAATTCAGAATAAGTGATCTCTTTGACTCTTGTGTTGATCTTTTTTCAGTAGAGGAAACCTTGCATTTTAAGCAGTGTTTAATGGGCTAGTAAATGAGAACAATGTATGTTTCTAAAACTAACAAGATAGGAAGGAATTTATTCTGTTTTCGAATTAGCCTGAGTGTTCTGCATTTCATTCTTCCTCTTTTTGCTTCCTGTTCCAACCAGCCACACTGAAATTTCATCAACATGATTTTGAAAGTATTTTCTTTAGGTCTTAAAAGCATGTTTGGAGTAGTGGGAAGAAAAAGATTCCTTTCTACCATTTTGTCTACATGGTCATCCAATCATGCCTTCCTATGGGCATTCTTAAACAATATTGGCCTATCATTTATGGGAGGCCTCAATCATGAATGTTGTGAATTTGAGCTCCATTTTGGACATGTTATCAGCGCATTTGATCACTTTGAGAGCTAGGCCTAACTCAGTTTGGCCCAATTCAGAACTAGTTCTTAATACAGAAACTTACTAGACTAGTTAAATCTAGAAAATATTTTTAAGTATAGTCATTTTACAAAATAAATAAATAAATATAGTCAATGTAATAATATTTTTTTACCATATAGTATTAATGATTATATAAACAAATATTTTAAATTTGACTACATTTATAATTCTTTTATGAAAATAGTACATCACCACAATTTCCCTTAATATGAGCGAGAGCCACCCATCGCATTTGGATACAAAACTTGGGATGTTTGGATTGAGATTTTAAGATTATTTAGAATAAGAATTTATTTTGAGTATTTAAAAGTAATGATTGCAATCAAATACTTGTTTGGATGTAGTTTTTAAGAATATTTAGAATGAGAATTTATTTTAAGTATTTAGAAGTAATGATTAGTAATGATTTTAGTCCAAAATTTGTTTGGATATAGTTTTTAAAAGTAATTAAATTAGTATTTATTTTAAGTATTTAAAAGTAATAAGTCCAATTTAAAACTATTTTG
>JBBMEG010000015.1:2353897-2366236 GCA_037832605.1 Cyclanthera cordifolia | reverse complement strand
TAAATGTTTTATTTCATTTATATTCGCAACATTTTCAATCACTATCACTAATTGAAATCAATCCAAATCAATAAGTGACACTAATTAAATTCAATCAATTTAAAATTGTGATTGAAAAAAATTCAACAAAATTTGTACTTTAGTTAGGATCAATATATATATTTATTCAAATTTGTTTATATAAATTAAAAAACAATTGTTATAAATACCAAGAAAACTTTTTAAATTTAACTCATTAACTAAATATGCTGTGTAGAGTAGATAACCTAAAAATAACAATATGCAAATTCATTACTTTATTGATGACCATCAATTATTAACTAATTCATTAATACTAATTTAAAATTTTATATATTTAAAGTACATGAAAATAGAATAATTAAAATTAAAAAAAAAAAAACTTGATATTTTAACTAATTTTGTTTCTAATGATTTAATTCTACAAACAGTAACAGAAAAAGCCAAGAAAAAAACCCTGATTCTTACTCATGGGCGGGAATTTCGGCAGCTATATTTCAAAATTAAAAAAAAAAAAAACAAAAAACAATTTTGTTTCTTTTTTATATTTCCTCCGTTAATAAAAAAAACAAAAAAATGGTTAGTATTGTGTATTTGTCTTGAGGTCCCATTCTTGAATTTTCACTCTCTTTGTTATGCCCCAATCACATGCTTTCTCTCTACTTCTCTTTCACTCTATCTCTTAGCCTTTTTTTTCAATTTTTTTGAAAGCTACCATTGTGAAAAGAAAGTAGAAGAACATAATAAAATCAAACTACAAATTCGTCCCTTCATTTTCTGCTAATGCTGTCTGTTTATCTGCATCTTTGCAGACATTTCGCAGATTTTTGCAGAGCTACCTGTTCGTTCTATTGCTTCTCCTATTCTTAAATCCAAAACAATTTCTGGGATTCTTTTTTTTTTTTTGCAGTGCAGGCTCCTGTTTAAAATCTCGATTTTGGTTTTTTCTTACGGTCAATGGTAAATTTCTCATCTGGGTCTTCTTCCTTTTGATGATTTCTTTTCATTTCTTATTCAAACTCTGCTTAACCCTTGAATTGTTTCATTTTTTCTGTTTTCTTGCTGATGGGGTTTGCCGGATTGGAGTTATTTCTTTCTCCATTTCTGTTTTTCCTCTTTTTCGGTTTGATTGGTTGATTTTACTTCGGATAATGTGATTTCATTCATTATTTCATCTATGATTTTGGTTTTTGTTTTTGGGCATTGAGCGATTTTGCCCCTTTTTTTGTCATTTCTTTGACTTACAATTGATGGTTTTAGAAGCTTTCACCTACTATATCAATATTTGAAAATTGATGGGGGTTTTTGGTTAGCAGAAACCCTTTTTTCTGTCATTTACTAGGTGTCGGGTGGGATTGATTTTGGGGTGGATTTGAAGCAAAGTTGAAAGAAACCTTAGTGTTGTTAGATAAGATGTGAACGTCTTTCTCTATTTCTCTTTTTTGCTACTTGCTTGAAATTCCCATATAAGCTACAAGCAACTACAGTCCTTTTTTGTGAATTCTGAAGTTTGATTCTTAATGGGTTTCTAAAATAACTTTGTAAATTTGTCTGTAGATGGCGTTTTGACCTGTGGACTGATTTGGAAATAAGACGTTAGGATGGATAAAAGAAAATGGCCATGGAAGAGAAAGTCATCCGATAAGAGCCCTGGAGAAACTGAAAGTTCTGGTTCTATGTCATCTTATTCTGAGAGATATTCTGATGAGCAGGTATACAAATGAATCCTTAGAACATCATTTGGAAACATTTCTATTGAGGATTATATTGCAAATTGTTCTGAGTTTGTAAGGATTTGCAGGAAACCATTAAGAGATGATGTAAAATATAATAAAGGGTTTTATTTTCTTTTCTAGATTTGATTTTATCTGCACTTTCTGTTAGTTTTAGTGAGAGATTCGTTCTATTGATAAAGCAATACCTCCCTGGTGATTGCATTTTGTGTGTGCTTCAATCTCATGGGAATACGAAGAACAGTTGACATAGTTTTGTTTCTTGCTGAGATGAAAATGAAATTCAAGGATTTTATAGTTTCACATGTGTGGACGTGATCATGCAGACATTGGGTGTTTATTTCCTTGGATTAGACTTGCGATTAGTTAGTTCCTCACCTCTTTGAGTTTCTGTTTGATCATGCTAAATCACTGACATTACTAATCAACCCAAAAGCTTAAGCTGATTGGGTTGAGATAAATATCATTACATCAACAACACTCTCTTTTACTTGTAGGTTTGGAAATTTTGAGAATGCCCATTAAGTGAAAATCAATATTAGTTGGGAAGGAAATGACTCGGCATGAGTTTAAACGTACGGCATCTTGCTCTAATATCAAGTTGAATCTAATCACCAATCGATCCTAAAGCTTAAGCTGATGAGTAGATGTAAATTTAAATATATCAACTAACAGTTTCTCTCAAGTGTAAAAAGAAATTCAAACATATTACGCAAGCCTTTGAACCCGTGGAAACAAAAGTAGAATCAGAATGTTTATGTTCTAAGCTGACAGGGAAATGCTCCGATGGAAAATCATTAGGCTAAACCTGTAGGTAGAGTGTTTCCCTTGACTATTACGAGCCAACTTTACTAGTTGGTTGTTTTATCTTCGGTCATGGATAAATTTGTGTAGAGTTTAGAAGCCGAGTCTATATTTCATTGATAGATGATTTTGTTATCTTACAGAAAGAGTTAACTAATCCTTAATACATTAACTTCTACTTGTCAAATCGACATATGCTGCAGATTAACTCATACTAAACATTAACCTATGAACCAAACACTAGGTACACAATTCCAAAGTCATTATCCATTTTTGTTTACAATTTAAGTATAAGTACTTAAAATCAAAATTTAACCCCAAATATAATAAACAGATGCTTATTGTTAACTCACTGTGCCAAGCGAGATGAGCACCTACCACTTTTGGTGTTTGCTAACTCTTGTCACTTCGGTGAAAAAATTGCAAATCGACCCTTGAAAATTTGGACTTTATGTTATATGTTAACTGTGCTGGCTGCAATCTCATCATCTTCAAACATTTGAAATTTCGAATAACAGAAACATCCTTATTGATTAACAGGATGCAGCCAAGTCATCTCCTAATCATGAGACTCAGTCGCCAGAAGTAACGTCAAAAGCGATACGTAAGGAGGACATTGATGATGATGATGATTCACCAAAACAAGAAGATATCAATGATAGTGTAAAACATCTCACCGATCAGTTATCGGCTGCTATTTTGAATGTGAGGGCGAAAGAAGAAATGGTAAAGCAGCATTCTAAAGTAGCCGAAGAAGCTATTGCAGGTAGAATTCGGCAAACAGATTGTTCATGTTGTTGTATATCTGTAGACATTCTCATATGAAAAATGGATTCTGATGTATGAACTGAAAAGTTATACAGAGAAGATACTATGGTCACTTATTTTTTTGATAGTAGCTGAATTCTGCTTATTCTAATGTGAATTTAGGATGGGAAAAGGCAGAAAACGAAGTCGGACTTCTAAAACAGCAGCTTGGGACTACAGTTCAGCAAAAGTCGGCATTGGAAGACCGAGTGAGCCACCTTGATGGGGCACTCAAAGAATGTGTTAGGCAGCTTAGGCAGGGAAGAGAGGAGCAAGAGCAGAAGATTCGTGACGCTGTGGAGGAAAAAACCCGGGAGTGGGAGTCCACCAAGGTGGATCTTGAGAGGCAGCTCCTTGAGCTCCAAAGCAAAGCATCTGCTGCTCAAACTGAATCTCCTAAAGTTGATCCTAGCCTTGGCAAGATGCTTGAGTCATTGAAAAGAGCGAATGCAGCACTTAGGCATGAGCTTCATGCTCAATATAGGGAGTTAGAAGCCAGGACTATTGAGAGGGATTTGAGTACACAAACAGCCGAAACAGCCAGTAAGCAGCATCTCGAGAGCATAAAGAAAATGGCGAAGCTTGAGGCTGAGTGTCGCAGGTTAAGAATAATGTCATGCCAACCATCATTACTTAATGACTACAAATTCATAGCTGCTTCGACAATTTCAATCGAGTCACTCACGGACACTCAATCAGACAATGGGGAACAGCTTAATGCAGTGGATATTGATATGAGAAAAACCGAACGAAACAAATGTGAAGCTGTTTGCAGTAATCTTCCTTCATCCCTTGAACTCGAACTCATGGATGATTTTCTCGAGATGGAGAGGCTTGCTTCGTTATCTGAACCCGATACAGGAAAGTGTCACCAAGTATCAGAAGCTTCCTCTCGTCCAACTTCTGAAGAAAGTGCCATGAGAACTGAGCTTGAGACCTTGCGGCACGAGACATTTTTAATGGAAGAGAAGCTGAGTAAGATGGAAGAAGTAAAGATAGAACTGGAAGAGAAGCTGAAACAATTGGAAGTGGAGAAGGATGAAATGGAAGAGAGGCTAGAGATGATGGTAATAGAGAGAGCCGAAGTGGATCAAATGTTAGCGAAGATGGAAACCGACAGATCGGAATCGGGACAGAAGTTAATGAAGGTGGAAGCAGAGAAAGTTGAAATGGGAGAGAAATTAAGGAAGTTAGAGGCAGAGAACGACGAACTGAAGACTGCTTTATCCCAGAGTCAGAACTTTGTCGACATTTCACAATCCCAAATCAAAGAAACAGAATTGAAAATGGAAAAGTTACAGAATGAAATCACCATTGCAATTGAATCAAAGTTAAGAATTGAGTCTCAACTTATCAGCATGGAAGCAGAATCTCTGACCATGTCAGCAAAAGTTGGCATGTTAGAATCTGATATCCAAAAAGAGAGGGCTTCAGCTTTGGCATTGACAGTAAAGTGTCAGGAACTAGAAGAAGAGCTTTCAAGAATAAAACAGGATGAAAAACAATCACAAAGTGAAATCCCCAAAAATGAATTGAAGATAAAGCAGGTAAAAACTCATAGCTGGCCTACCTTAACTAACTCTTATGTTTTTTATTTTATTTGTCTGAGATGGTCATGTTTTGAAATGGATAATTTGATGAAGTTGAAATACTCATAGTGGGGGGTAACATTGTAGGAAGATCTAGCTGTAGCTGCTGGGAAACTTGCTGAGTGTCAAAAGACAATAGCTTCTCTTGGAAATCAGCTGAAATCTCTAGCAGCACTTGAAGATTTTCAGATCGACTCGGCACAACTGCCAGAGTTCACAGCCAGTGAATTGCTTAACGTTTCGAGAGATGACGAGGAGCAATGCAAGCATTTGGACGTGACATTTTCACCCGAAAGAGTTTCAGACTATGGTAAAGAAGTTGATGACAATTCTGAGCCAACAGTGAGTAAGAATGAAGACTCGCCCCCATCTTCGTCTTCTTCATCAACTTCATCATCCATGATTGCTAATCACGTTGTCCATTCTGAGAAAAATCGAAATGGTTTTGCGAAGTTTTTCTCTCGAACCAAGAGTGGAATAAAACTAGAAATTTAGTCAGGAGTGGATATGGTGTCTAAAAATGGTGATGGTATAGTGCAAAAAAAAATTGACTGTAAAAAACAGCTTAGTTTTGCATCTTGAATTTGCTGATTAAAATGTTGTTTAATTGCAGATGAGTGTCTTAAGTCTCACATGGATTGACTTTGTAGATTTGTAACCAGCTATAAAATGGCCAGAGTAATTTTTGATTTCTCTCTGGTTTTGTTAATTTTCTTTTTTCCACTTTCACTATTGGGATATGTTTTGGCATTGTTTTTTTATATTTGTCTCACTAGGCAACGTTTGTATATGGTGGAAGAAAATAGATAAACCACTCCTCTTCACTTTTAGCTACTCATCAAATTCTCTGGTTTAGCTATTCATCAACTTTTACATCAAATATATTATTTAACAATTGCGGAAGTGTTTAAAATTGTAGAGTGATTATTTTGAATGATTAGAAATAGAAAATTGTTTGAGTGGTTATAAGGAAGAAATTACAGTAATAACATGTTTGGATGATATTTTTATAGAGCGATAATAAAAATTCATTGCATAAAAACTTCAATCAAACACATCATACTAACTCAATCCTCAAACAAGTAGTTTATTATCTAATTACTATTAACACTGATCTTCAAACGAGTAAATAATTACTTCAATTACTATTAACATCAATTCTTAAACAAGTAATTAATTATTCCAACTATCATTAATCTCTCAACTCCGCTCTTTTCTACAAAAAAAAAAAAAAAAAACAAAACAACCACACAATTTTCTATAAAGTAGTAATGACTTTAATATTGTTATTACCAATGTCTGTTTTTCATAATCTATAGGAGTTATATTTCTAGTTAATTAACAAAATTGAATTCTTGTTGTACTCAAAAAAAAAACAAAAAACAAAAGAATAAAAAACAAAAAACAAAAAACAAAAAACAAAAAAAAATCGAAATCTTGTTATATCCTCGTTCAAAAGGTCGTTATCTTCTCGGTATTTAGTTATGAAAGTTTAGGTGAAAACAAGATTATCTTTCTAAATATGTAAACTAATTTTGAAGCTTTTCAAATTTGAATCTGTTGTTAGTCTTAACCTTAAACTTGAAGTTGCAATGTTTGTTCTATACATTTTTTATTGATAGATTTTTAATCATTTATATTTAATTTATAATTATTAAATTTCATTTCGAATTATTTACTGACTCATTTTAAATCCATCACATTAGATTTTTAATATTAGATAGGTTTCTATTTTTGTTGAAGTTGAAATTAGCGAGTTTACAGAAGGGGTAAGTGGCGTAGAGACTTCATTGTTTTGTGTTATCCAATTCAATACCAGCATCACGTTTGAATCTCAATTTATTTGAGAGCAGTAGTATCTACTAATAGTCTATGTAAAATGATCAAAATTATCGCTTTAATCAGTTGAATCTCAATTATCGCTTTAAATATGTAGTCATCGTTTGAATTTCAATTTCACATATACCAAAATTTTAAAAATGTTTTCTATATAATCGAAAATAAATCGTCTATGTAAAATGATCAAAATTATCGCTTTAATCAGTTGAGCAGATAACATTCAACAATTCCACTAATAGCCTTCAATTAATAGTTCAATGGATAGACTAATCAGTTCTCTCATAATTTTCAATCAGTTTGGTGGAAAGATGGATAAAATTGAAATTTTTGAAAAAATGAATAAAATTTTTCTATATAAGATTTTTTTTTATAAAAAAAATACTATCATAAAAATAGGTGAACAAAAAGTTGCTATAGTAATTTCTCTGAAAAATAATCTCTCATTTCTAATCACTAGTGAATTAAATAAGTGTATATACTTGTGTGTAAAAAATGTGATTACTTAGTAAAATTAGTCATTAACTCATAATCATTATTAACCCTTGAATAAATAATTTATACAAGTTTAATTTTTCAATAACTATGATGAGACAAAATCTTCTTAAATTTGACCAAAGCGAGCATTAGTAATGCCTTAACATTTACTCTACCAGTGGTTCAAGTCTCTCCAATCCCGTCCACAAAAGAAAAAAAAAATATTTAAAACCATATGAATTGAATTCTAATTTATAAAAACATAACTAAATTTGATCTTTTTGAAAAAGGGAAAAAAAAAAAAAAATCTAATCCTTATATACCAAATTTATAAAGCATAATCATTTGGTTTTTCGTTTTTCGTTTTTGAAATTTAAGCCTATATTCACTTCACTTCTATCTATTTATGTTTCATGCTCTCTTTAAGTAGACGAATCTTAACCAAATTTCATAAACAAAAACAAGTACTTGTAAGTTATTTTTTTAGTTTTTCAATTTCGGTTTTGTTACTAAAAATATAAAAACAAGTATTTGGAAGTTATTTTTTTTAGTTTTTCAATTTTGGTTTTGTTTCTAAAAATACAAATAAGATGTAGACATTCAAATCATGAAATTTATGTGGTGAAGTAGTCAAAAACAAAAAACAAAAAACAAAAAATAAAATGATTATTAGAGGGGGCCTAATTTACTCGTTTTCAATTCAGTTTTCTCATATTATATAACAAAAAGAACAACTACAATTTCAATTTTCTCCTGATGACCCCTTCTGTTTTCTACATATCTTTATCTTCATCTACATACCTTTTCCGGTAATTACTCTCTTTCCTTACAGCGTCAAGGAGATCAATTCCAAGAAAAGCATTCAGCAAGTTCATGCCAGCCATCCCAAGCAAAGCTAGCGGCAGCTCTATGCCATTACTGAACTTGGAAGCATCCACGACGAGCTTAGCAGTAATGAGAATGTGTGGTACGCACCGTGCGAAAACGAATGTTAGCCAGTTTAGAATCCATTCAACTTTCACGATAAAACTCTTGGCGTCACGAACCCCAGCCATTCTTCGCAATCGCCTTACATGGAGAAAGATAGAATGCAGCTGGAACATCACAATCATTCTTGTTTCAGTTATGCATATCAAAAGCTGGAAGTAAAATATGGCATGAAAACTTGGTCTGATTACAAACGAGTACGGTAGTTCTAAGAAGAGATCTGATTTCCCTTCAGCAAAGAAATTAAAAGCATGCTTGCATTTGCTACTAACATGCCTACTTTTTTACCCAAAGAAGTCACGTTCTTTGATTAGAGAATTATATGTATGTATGTATGTGTATATGTGTATATGTGTGTGCCTATATATATAAATATATGTATGTATGTGTATGTATGTAGATAATAGTATGTATGTTGACACACATGTGCACGCACATCAGAGGCGGATCCAGAGAATTTATATTGGGAGTCGGATTTGAATCATTTTGGGAGGTCTGTTTCTATATATATATAAAAAAAAATCACAACTTCCAAGATTTGGTGGAATGCCATTATACACGACATGAATAAAAAAACATGGGTAATGTCCACTAGTAAATACAAAAAATAACAAGATTTAGAGGGCCACCATCTTTATTGAGGATACAGATTGAACCTCTAAGGATATAGGTGGATTATTCCGCTTACCGCCAGGTGATTTTGAGATGGAATCCGATACGAATCTATTTTTATTTTGTAGGAAACATATAACTAACATTTCATATATACTAATCTAATAGCATATCAGAAACCAAGCTTTTTTTAAATGGTTTGGATTTTTTGTTGTAACTTTTCATATATAGTAATCTAACATCGTATCAAAATCGTGGGTATTTGAGATCCGGTCTAAGATTGGTAAAAAGTAAAAGAGGCATCATCTTGAAGGGTGAGGACCTCTAGGCAGACCAAAAGAAAAGTGAGAGATGGTAGAGAGATATTTTAGTGAGAGAAATTGCAAAGAGATAAACCCGAGAAGATGTATACAAAGAGAGACGACCATGAAAAGTAATATACATCGTGGGAAGCCAGAGAAAGAAAATGAGAGGAAAAGGGCGAGTAAGAAAAAGGTTAACTAAAACTAACAGTTAGTGATAGAAACTGTGTGATGAAAGATTGTTTAGAAAATGTGAACGAAAAAAGTAGTGAGAGAAAGTGTGTATAGGAAGAACCTAGGATACAATTACTTTCTTTTTCTTTTTTTGAAAAATGTCTTAAATCCAGAAAGCACGTAGAGGAAACAAAAGCACCATATTCCTGACACATCTTGCAAGAATAAAACTAAAGCATACCTCACAAATGAGAGTGAGAATGAGATAATTAATGGTGACATTCCTGTACAAAGCAAGCGTAAAGCAGACGAGAAGAACCAGATGATGAACCAAGATTGCAGGGATCCAGCCACTGTATAATCGATATTGCAGCATATCCCACTGATCATACGCAAAATAACCACATGAGAAGCACAAAGCTGCATAAGCCCACGGCCATGTTCCGCCAACCAATTGTGAATGCTCAAACATCCCTTCCAAACCATTACTCAGCCACCAATTCGCCAAAACAAATAGCACTGCAATTAAACCATTGCAAAGATATAACTGGATCAACCAAAGAATATAACAAACTATTGAAATTCATAAAATACTTGAGCCATCAAAGCACATCAGGTCAAAATCATGTTGCAACCAAGGCCAACTAAGCAGCTTTCCTCTGTTATGAACAATAGGAATTAACAATGCCTTTATTTATTTCTTGCAATAAAAAAGTTGCTAATGAAACCAAAAGAAACTCTCTCACATCATCCGCGATTAATAGACATTTTCTGGGTTGACAAACAATCTTCTCCTGAGTTCTTCAAAATTTTTTGTTCTATCCATCAATCCAACAATAACATTTTTAATCTTCAACTTTTCAATATCAATTAGTGCATGGACCAGCTTACATGTACTACGATGGTTTTTAAAACAAATCCTGAACCTATTATATTTTGGTATCAAGAAAACTCCTAGCATACTAATCTTAGAAAGTTTTTTACCTTAAAATCATTCCCCTGAACCCTTTATTATTTACCTGAGGCACTTAAGTTATGACCACTGGCTCCCAAAGCGGTTCTTTTTCCCTTGACTCATGTAGTATGCATACAATCCAAAGATAGGTAAAAAGTAAGGAGCATGACAGGGTATTGATAAAAAGGGGGGCTTGCAAATTTCCTAGATTAGTTCTGATTTGGAGAACTGTTCTATGTGGTTTAGCAAAATGAAACCAACTTGTTTGATTTAAGAGACATGCTGAGGTTAGAGGTTATCATCAATATGATTAGCCCTAGTCTATGTTGGTAAGAATTATTTCCTTAGCCAGATCTGAGGAAACAACTAAACTTTATTTTCTTAAACAAATTCATTATCTCTAACACTTTATCTATTTTCTACATTTGAAGAAAACACGGAGAAACAGAATCTCGGGGAGTTGCATTGATGTTTATTGATCTTACAGCTTTGAAAAAGATAGTTTCTCTAGATCTTAAACTGCATTTTTATTTAGTGTTTATTCCTTAGCTGATTTTAAATGAATTGGTGTGAGATGTAGAAGAGAACTTTATTTGCACTGATGCAATGTAGAAGACAACTTAATAGACTAATGTAGCCACACAAAAATTTGAACTTACTAACTAGAAATATAACCTAAAATTTAAGTACGCATCCCTAACGTTTCACAGTTTAAGAACTGCACCTCAGAATTGGAGTTTAAATGTTTAATTTTATATTCAACCAAAGTAAGCTAACAGGAGCAAAGAAGAACTTCCAAAGATTCTTGGTGCTGGAAAATTGATCCTAAGATTTTATCGATCCATCAGCTCAAACGATCCACTATACGAGGCATACGCAATGAAAAACGCCACAGCAATAGATAATAATCGACTCCACACTATTTACAAATTATAAAACATAAATTAAAACGACGAAACTCCACCTATTCTCAGACTTCAATACAGTACAGACAACGTTTTCTCGTTCGATTCAGTAAAGCAAGCAGAAGAAGTGATACT
The DNA here is from genome assembly GCA_037832605.1 of Cyclanthera cordifolia. Classification (NCBI taxonomy): domain Eukaryota; kingdom Viridiplantae; phylum Streptophyta; class Magnoliopsida; order Cucurbitales; family Cucurbitaceae; genus Cyclanthera; species Cyclanthera cordifolia. The sequence continues at coordinate 2,354,902 of JBBMEG010000015.1, read as the reverse complement.
TACGAAAAGAATCAAACAACAAGGCGCGTAAGCTAGTCAAAACAAATTTGAGAAACAAAATCACTAAAGTAAAAAAGTAGAATTAAACGAAAAGAGAGAGACAACAAACAACGAGAGGGTAAAATTGCAGCACAGAACCTGAAGCAGAGGTGATAATGGAGTGAAGGAGAGAGACAGCGGTGTTGACTAAGAGAGGATCCTTGGAAATAAGAAATCGTATGGTCCAATTGGCGGATTGGTAGAACAGAGCTCCGTATACGAGGTAGAGCAGCTGGAAGCGCCGTTCGAAAAGAATTTCGAACCACAGAGAGACTAACCAAAGCACTAATGTTGCAGAGAAGAAGCTTCCAGCTCTGCTCTTCTCCTTCGAAACTGTTCTTCCCGCCATTGATTAGCTTTGGAGCTCAATCGTCTGTTCTGTACTGCAGGTGATGACGACGACCCACACAAATATGAAGGAAGAGACCGGAGAAATAAGAGGGAGAAACCCGATTCCCTCGGTATACGGTGATCGGATAATGCTTCAGAAATTGAACATCGGGCGAGTCTAAAGGATGGGCTGTTTGTTCGGCCCATTAAATTTCATTAACAAAAAAAGTGGTTTCTATTTTCATTAAATTAGGCAAATAATTATTTTGGAGAAATAATTTATGAAATGTCTATTTATTTTTTTTATAAAATTCAAATAATTTATGAAATGTCTATTTATTTTTTTTTGGACGACAGGATTCTTGCTTCTGATTAGCTGATCTGTTTCGGGTTAAGGGCCTGAAACATGAGCTCCGACATAGTAGGTTTGTCGGTGATGCTGTTAGGTGGGACGAGCGCTGATTGGCTCTCATCTCTGCAGGCGTGGACGTGAATCGAAAGTGAGCACGTGGCGGTGCTTCGTTCGCTGAAAAATGGCGGTTGCACAAAAGCTCATGCACCCATCCTCCTCCAGGCGAAGTGGCCCTTTACACCACTATGTTTGATCGAGGAGTTCGACTTCCCCTCATACCACCC
>JBBMEG010000015.1:2340721-2353797 GCA_037832605.1 Cyclanthera cordifolia | reverse complement strand
ATATATTCTTCATTTACACGTGTCTCGCATTTACTTATATGTGAAAATCTCGTGTGAATACATTTTAACTTGCTTTTGGTGTTATTTTAGGTGTTGATGCTAAAATCTGGCATCTGGATCAACTTGTAAATTTGTATCGGGGACTTGTACCTACAAAACAGAAAACACTTGACACCGGTGTGGTGTGAGCCATGTGGCCTCCGATACCTAAGTTAGATGAGAATTAGAGTTTATAGAGAGTTTTAGAGCTGATTGGAACTTACTTTTTCTTAGACCGGCTGTGGCTTTTTATAAGGAGAACCTCTGATCTTTCCTAGATCTTTTACGAGATCTAGGGTGAAGATCTTATGTGAGTCCTATCACATGGGCTCCAGCAGTTCAAGGCCCAAGAGGGCTTAAAACATCTTGAAATTATCATAACAGTTGTTCTCTTTTTGCTAGAACTTTGCATTCTCTCTTGCTAAAGTTCAGGACCATCTTCATTACTCAGGGTTATTTCCTTTTTAGAATCGTGGATAAGTGGGCTCTCCTATTAGAGATTTACATCTATTTGGGCTAGGTAAGCTCTTTGTAGAGATTCACCCTAATTTAAGCATTTTTTTCAAATTTCAGGCTAGGTAGGATCTCTTTGTATAGATTCGCTTCCTTTTAGGCTCTTTGTTTTTTCAAAATTTAGGCTAGATAGGCTTTTTTTGTAGAGATTCACCCTTTCTACGCTAAGTAGGCTCTTCTTTGGAAAGTATTGCCCCTTTTTTAGGTACTCTTTTCAGAATCTTGGATAAGTAGGCTCTTCTTTTAGAGATTTACCTTCATTTATGCTAGGTAAGCTCTTTGTTGAGATTCACCCTCCTTTAGGCTAGGTAGGCTTTTTGTAGAGACTCGCCTCTTTTAAGCTATTTTTTTCCAAATTTTAGGCTAGGTAGGTTCTCTTCTTAGAAACTTGTCATCTTTAAGCTCTTTTTTCAAAATTTAGGCTAGGTAGGCTCTCTTTATAGAGACTTGCCACCTTTAAGCCCTTTTTTGGAAATCGTACTAAGTAGGCTCTCCTTCGAATTGTAGAGACTCGCCCTTTTGAAGCACTTTGTTTCTTTATAGGTACCTTCTTGATTTTTTTTGCTCATGGATCCCTCTTTAGATTACGAGAATGAACCATGCCCTACCTTAGCCTCCTCAACTCAAAAGAGGACTCGACGTAAGGCTCTGGTAGTAGGGTCCGGGTCTGAATCAGTTGCTTTTGATTTCTTCCATTCAGAAATCTTTAAGTTGGCTCAGGCGTAGTTGGCTTCCGACACTTAGAACATGTTCTTTGGAGTTCATGGCTTCTAGAGTTACGAAAGCCTCGACGACATCTTTAGTGTTCAAGATCTCCTTTCCCTATTTTAAGGCACCCCACCATTGAAATGGTAAACCTTACTTCGTAGGATAGTCGCCTCTTATTGGTGATGATGGTGACCTCTTTTTCCAGAGGTCCTAGAGGATCTAGATGTTGTGACAGACCTGGACTTAGATGGAACGAGTACTGCCTTTGATCAAACTTCTTTTTCCAATTCGAGCTAGTTCTCGCACTCTTCGGATGCCTCCTTTGGTCCTCCGCTAGGTTTGACTTCTATCTGATGTCAAGGTCGTACTGCCCTATTTGGAGCTTGTGAACGAGAGGGCTCTAGTTTGTGGCTTATGATCGAAGGTGAAGACTTTTTTTCACTAGAGATGCCTCCCAAGTATTGAAGAAGGGACTCGCTTGATGCATGAGGTATACTTGCTACCTTCATACTTTGTCGTATTTTTGTCTAGGTTTTTAGACTGACCTTGTATTTTCTGATTGTAGGTATTTATGTGATAAGTTCAAATTAATTATATTTATTAAATTTTATTTTCGTATATTTTGATTGAATATTGTAATTAATTGTATAATTTTTTCCTTATTTAATTTATGAGAATTTACTAATATATTGGAGAAATATATTTAAATTTAAATTTATTTAAAAAAAATTAAATAAGAAAAGAAAATATTGAAAATAAAAAAAATAAAAAAAATAAAAAATAAAATAAAAATGGAAATTTGCAAACGGCAAACGCCATTTGCATATTTTTCAAATGGAAAAAATTATATAATAATATAAAATTTTTTATACAAAACTGTTGGGCTCACTTTTGAGCGGAACCATTTTTCACTTTCTTATATATATAAAAAGTTTTAAATTTTTGCCGAAAGAAAAAGAGAGGCAGAATATAGAAGCTAGGTTGGACCTACGTTTTTTATTTACTTTACTTTCCATCGTTTTATTTTATTTTTATTTCTTTATCATGTTTGGTTAGTTCTTTTAATTCTAGTTAAGGGTAATTTTTATTGTTGTGAGCCTTTTGACCAAATATAGATTTTTTTATTTTTTTTATTTCAAGAATTATTTATTTCTTGTTTTTTTTTGTGATTGATTGCTAATAAATTAAGTTGACGCTTGAATTCATTCTCAATCATTTTATGTCATGATTTCTTTTTTAAAAAAAATATTTCAACTGATGTTAAATTGTAGCAAGTGGTTTTGCTTATGTGTGTATGACTGTGACTTTTCCAAATTACACGACTTCCATTTAGGAAAAAAAATAGACAAAATTAATTAATTTTGTAGTCATATCGATTAATTGATTTTTGTTTAGTCGTTCTCACTAATTTTAATACTATTATTTAGTTGATATAGAACGCTATCGTGATCAATTGATTGAATAATTAGGTTTGATTTTGATGGTGGATCAGAGTCAATAAAATAGGAGAATAATTAATATTATAGATAATTCTTTAAAGATAAGATATCGAGAATATTATTAAATAAATATTTAAACATATTTATTTCATATCTTTTAATATTGGATATTAAAAGATATAATTCTTACCTCGTTTGAATATTTTACTAAAGTTATAAACATAAGCCTTAGGGTCCTCTATTCCCATCTATTCTCATGGTGTGAATACTCTCTCAAAGGTTGAGAGTCCCTTCTTTTTTATTTGTCAAATCTCTAGTAAAATTCCACCAAACACTAAGTATTGCAAGAAGATATAGCTTGGAAGATTGGATGATACTTTTCAAGAAGTCCTTGGAAATAGTCGATTCTACTCAAAGTTAAAGCCCCACCTGAATTGATTAGAGACGTCATTTGATGTGAGTCTTTACGTTTTATCATCTAGAGCATTATGCATGTAAATTAATATGATTAATCAAGATAAAAATTACAACAGTAATTTTATTGTTTCTTATTGCTTCGGTTGCGCATGCTTGATTAATTCCCAACACCAACATAGGTAACTCGGTAGGATTGTGACTCTGCTTGACGAGTAGGTGGTGGTTGACCAAAAAAAAAAAACATTAGAGTGCATTTGTAACATTGTGATTCATTTAAACATTTTAATTTCTTATTAATAATTGCTAATATAACATTAAACGTGAAAATTTTATAGCACATTACAACTAACAGTATTGCTAGTCGAAAAATATTAGAACCTAACAACCCGAACTAACGCAACCAAATTTAATACTCAAACATAAAGGGTTGGATAGGTTGATGGATTCATCAATTGGAAATTTTCAATTGGTTCAAAAATCTTCTTAACTCAACTCCATGAACTCCCCTACTTTCTTTGTATCGAAAAATAATGGTAAAAGGATAAATACATAAAATAAATGATAAATAATAATTATATTAAGAAATCAATTTCCCCACTAGACTAACTACTCAATTAGTTAAACAACTAATATTGACACATAAAAGTAGTTCATAAGTTAAAAATAGAAAGATAAAAAAATTCCATTAAATATGTTAGATATTTGAAACAAAAATTTTAATATTTTTATAAAAAAATTTACGTTACAAATAGTTTATAAAGTTTTTCTAGCCATGAGTATTTTTTTTTTACTTTTTAAAATTCATGAGCATTTTTTAACCAAATTTTAAAGATTTCCATCCAAATTTAACGACGAAAGGTATTTTTGAAACATTTTATAAAGTTTAGTTATATCTTTGAAACGTTTAAAAGTTTAAGAGCAATGTTGACAAAACCCTCAAAATTCAGGGGTTTGTTTTACAACTCAGAGTCATGAGAAATGGTCCCCAAGCTGTGGCATAGCGTAATTGGTGGAAGACTTTGACTCTGAAGAGGTGCTCTCAAGATTCCAGGTATGAAATTTATCGGTCTTTTTTTGAGATTTTATGAAGTGTTTATTCTGAGTGTTTATTGATAGTTGGTTTCGTTGAGATTTTAGACTATTGTTAATAAATATTTACAATTTATTTATATAATTGAAAATAAAAATATGAGTTTAAATTTAATTTATAAAACATATCTTTAAAATACGAAATTGATTATAAAAAAAAATATTTATAAAATGTGAATTGCATTATCAAGTTAGTTTTAATTGAAAAAAAAAATATTTAAAATTTATTTTTCAAAACATAGGCAAAAGAGAATAAAATGAAAATTATGTAGGCTAAAACAACCAAATTCAAATTTAAAGAAAACAGTTAGGAAAAATTAATAAAATTATTTAGAAAAAAAAACAAAATGAATGATTTTTTTTTGAAAAATAAGTAAAAAAAAAAAAGTGCTATGTGACTTGTTGTAACTACCATGAATTACCAAACAAATATTTTAATCGTTTGTTCATTTAAATTACGAAATTGATTATTAAATTATCATTAAATTTAATTTTAAAATTGATTATTCAATTACTATCAAACATGTTTTAAAATACAAAATTAATTATAAAATTACAAATAATTTCAAATTACGATATAAAATTTTGAATTAAAAGATCTATTTCTAAAATATGGTATAAAAAATAGCATATATACTCAAATATATATATATAAAAGAAAATAAATGGTGAAAAAAAAATTGAAAAATCAAATTTCCAAAAGGAAAAAAAAAATTCATAAAAGTTCGCCAAAATCTGACATAGACACTTAAAATAAGCGTTTGTAAAAAAAACAAATCGTGGAGATTTGACGAAGGCTGCACAAAATCATCAAACGAACGCCCCTCAACAGCAACAATAGAAACTTGAACTGTTAAATATATTTTCTAAATTTAAAACATTTTTTCAAAATTTTGAAAATAAGAAACATCAACAATTATCAAATAAATACTATTTTTTAGAAAGCAAGAAACATAAATGAATAATGAAAAATAGAAACGTTATTAAACGAATCTTAAATACTTTTGAAATAGAGAAAATTAAATTATGTCTCCACATGACCTATAATGTGATCTAATTTGAAGTATATTTTGTTATTCTTTAATTAATTAATATTATGAGAAAAAAAAAAAAAGTGAGACCATAAAAAAGACAGGCCAAACACATCATCTAAAATTTTCACCTCTATTGTAATAAATGATAAGAAATAGGGCATGTTTGGTACACAAGATGAAATGGGAATGTAACCTAACATTTGGCCCACGCGAAGTGCTTCTCAGCCCACATATCAACTACCTGAATAATCCAAACCAACCGAACCCAATTTGACAGGTTGAGTTGGTTTATCAACTTATTCGGGTTAGGTTGGCTTCAAATAAATAAAACTTTCATGAAGTTGCTTTTTAGGTTGACTTAAAATTAATTTGTGTTGACTCGAGTTAACAACAATTCATTATTAATTTAATTTTTTATTTCTACCTATACATAATTATATATGTATATATTTATTGTAATTAATTATTATTTTTAAATTTTTTATTCTCCAAGCATCTTTAAAATAGTCTTTATAGTGTATTTATAATGATATAAATTAGAATTGAATAATTAATTAGTATTATTATGTTGATTTTTATAAAAACAATATTTGAGTAGAAACAAAAAACGACTCAATGACTCAACAAATAAAATAGAAATAAATTTTGTATGGTTTTTCAAAAAAACTTGAAACATGTTATTTTATGAAATAAAAAAATAAAAATTATTTAATTGTAAATATTATATTAAGGAAAATAATAAATATCTTCAATTTTTTTATATAAAAAAATAAACCATCCCATCATAACTTTTATTTTATTTTGGTCAAACTTAACACTTATTTATTTATCTCTTTCTTTACTCTTTTTTTTTTCATACCAAACACCAACTTAGCCTGTGTTTGTTTTTGGTATTTTCATTCTTAAAAAAATCACTTGTTTATAATTGGTGGTAAACAATCACTTTTACCTTCTATCAAATCATTCAATCAAATTTCACGTTAAAGATATAATTTAATTATTATTAACATTAATCCAAAACAATTAATTAATTTACCAAATCACTACTGACATCAATTGTCAAACAAGTAGTGAACTACTTCAAACTACCATTAACGTTTCCACTCCACTATTCTCTTTTCTACAAAAACAAACAAACACACCCACTCTTACTTTCTTTCTGTTTCCATCCCTTTCCGTTCCTTCTCATCCTTTCCGGACTCAGTTAAACGTTCCCATACTTTCTATATGAATAGCTAGATTAGTAGAGATAAACGGCCCAGATCTTATCGTGACCAAAGTTACGTACTTCGTCGGGTGCACCACCAACCGAACACTCCAAAGGGAGCCCAAACAAAAGAAAGCCACAAACTTCAAAATTGAAATTTATTTTATTATTTTATTATTTTATTTTATGATACTCAGAAGTTGGAATAGAAGTGGATAGAAAAATAATCTTCGCAATCCGAGCTGGCGGGATGTCGCGGCCCCACTCAAGGAAGATACTTCCTCTCACACAAAAGAAGAATGTGGAAGCCGAGCATGCCACGTGTATCAGTACTGAGTCCACGTGGCACCCCATGGAAGGCCAGCTGAGATCGCGGAATACAACCGCCTCTTATCGCCAAAAATCCCCAAATTCAATTCTCTTTCCAAATTCCTCATTTCTCTCTGTCTCCTCTCTCTCTCTCTCTCTCTCTCTTTCACCTTCACTCTTTCAAACGCAATGACCGTCGTAGCAACGGCTGCAGCTCTCTCGTTGCCGATCTCTTTCTCGAAATCACCGAAGCTCAATTTCAAGAAGGTGCGTGGTTTTATTTTCTTTCGCTAATTTGTTTTTCCGTGTATCGATTTTTGTTCGTGGAATAGAAGATTGAGAGTTCGTTTTGGCCTTTTCGATGTGCATTTTTCTGGTAATTAGTTCATTCAGCTTAGTTTATACAGTTCTTTTGATTACCGGACCTTGTGCCTGTTTTCTGTTCATACTTTAGTTGCTGTAGGAGTTTTTAAGGGAGTGATAGGATGAATTATCCGATTTTTTTGCTCTCTGGTTTGAATTGGATGTCTGTTAATAGCTGCTCTGGTATAGTGTTTCTGTTTAATTGTGGTTGATTATTTTGGTTTTCGATTCTGTTTTGTTCAGATTCTTTTGAATGTATGGTTTAACTTTGTGGAGTGTTGAATTTTTAGAGTGTGAAAGGAGGATTTAGAGTGTTTGCTGTGTTTGGAGAGGAAGGAGCTTTAGAGAGGAAGCCTGGTTGGGAAACAATATTCAACGTGGAAGATCCAAGGACAAAAGTTCCTCAATGTAAAGGGAAGTTCTTAGATGCTAATCAAGCTCTGGAAGTTGCAAGATATGACATTCAATACTGTGATTGGCGGGCTCGCCAAGATGTTCTTGCAATCATGCTCCTCCACGAAAAGGTTCCTTCAATCTCATGCTGCTTTTTTTCTTTCTTTTCTTTTCAATTGCTCTTTTAACATTCGCTTCCTTTTAACTTCTATGTGCAACTTGTTGATTGATCTTCTCCAAACATGTTTTATGCTAAAAAATTGTCGCCTAATTGTCGCTTTAGGTTGTGGAAGTCCTAAATCCTCTAGCCCGTGACTATAAATCTATTGGAACAATGAAGAAGGAGCTTGCCGAATTACAGGACGAATTGGCAGAAGCTCACAGACAGGTCTGTTAAGTTCCTTCAATTCTTGTAACTAGATAAATTTCCTAAAATACTATTAGTTTTCTCTAAGTACATCAAGAAGAAGATGGATCAATAACCTGTAGTTGTTGGATCTTTAACCTGGTGAGGTGATTATTCTCCCATGTTTGACAACCTATGAACAACAACAGGTTCATATATCTGAAGCACGGGTTGGCACTGCTTTAGATAAACTAGCTTACATGGAAGAATTGGTGCATGATAGGCTGCTACAGGACAGAAACACAGCAGAATTGGATAGCCCGTCTACCTCACCTGGTACTTCAATACAATCCCAGGATTCCGTAAGTAGAAGATCGACAAAGAAAAGCTTAAACGTGTCAGGACCTGTTCAGCCGTACCATCCCAGCTTGAAGAACTTCTGGTACCCTGTTGCTTTCTCCAGTGATCTGAAGGATGACACAATGGTAGGATAATTCTAGACCGGCTAATCCAAATCCTTTGAATTGAACTGTACTTTGGATGTCTAATTAATTTATCATCTATTTCAGATCCCATTTGACTGTTTTGAAGAACCATGGGTCCTTTTTCGTGGTAAGGATGGCAATCCTGGATGCATACGAAACACATGTGCTCATAGGGCATGCCCTCTTGACCTGGGTTCTGTCAAAGATGGTCGAGTCCAGTGTCCTTACCATGGTTAGTGTCGGTAAAAGAAATATTGCGTTATTAAATAGAAATTTAGAGAAGTGATCTCTTAGGATTGGTTACATTTGTTGAAAATTTTAGGCTGGGAATACTCTACGGATGGAAAATGTGAGAAAATGCCATCGACTCGACTATTAAATGTGAAAATAAAATCGCTGCCATGCTATGAGAAAGAAGGAATGATCTGGGTTTGGCCAGGTAATGATCCTCCAGCAGCTAACCTTCCTTCATTACAACCTCCTTCCGGTTTTCAAATCCATGCTGAGGTAGTTGTTAGAAACATCAGTTCCTTTCAGTAGTTATAGTTATAAATGAAGAATGTGTCTGATGCCTTCAACTTAATTTATGTGGCAGCTTGTTATTGAAATTCCGGTGGAGCATGGATTACTTCTAGATAACCTTCTGGATCTTGCTCACGCCCCATTCACTCATACTTCAACCTTTGCCAAAGGATGGAGTGTACCCAGGTACGTTTTATTTGAGTGGATATCATTGTTTGGTGTTGAGTCAAGAAAAAAAGAGCAGAGAACCTATATTTTTGGAATGACTGATAGAAGGAATTCTACGAAACCCATTTTAAATGATACTCGAAGTTGTTAGAAAACCTTGTATTTAATCTCTGCATAAAGACTTGTATGTCAATTTTATAACTCATATCCATTTTTGCTGGTTACTTCAGATAGCAGTCTAAAAAATGTGAACCTTCCTAACTTTTGATAACATAAGATTGATTTTTTATCTGCAAAGAAATCAACATATCTTTGTTTTATTTGAAGTAGTTCCTTCAAATAGATTGCAAGTTATCAGTTAAAAAAATTAATCTATACTGACACTTTTTATCATATGCTATGCTATTCAAAGCTTGGTGAAGTTTTTGACGCCAGCATCTGGGCTCCAAGGATACTGGGACCCATACCCAATCGATATGGAGTTCCGACCACCTTGTATGGTGCTATCAACCATAGGGATCTCCAAGCCGGGAAAACTAGAAGGGCAAACTACTAGGGAATGCTCAACACATCTTCATCAACTTCATGTTTGCTTACCTTCAACAAGACAGAAGACAAGGCTACTCTATAGAATGTCACTGGACTTTGCTCCTGTGTTGACGATGGTTCCTTTCATGCACCATCTCTGGAGACATTTTGCTGAACAGGTAAAATTCTCATCTCACAAAGAAAAAAAATCAGACACAGCCTTTGTTCTAAGATACTTTTCATAACAAAGGCAAAGAAACTTAGGATCATATTTAAATAGTCTTATTGCTATTTTTTTTATATCGGTAACTGTCAGGCGTGACGCGTTCATTTACTATTCTCGCGGAGCATGGCATCCATTCCTATTACATTTGAATGCCTAGGAAACCTATAAAAATTTAATACTTGAAGGGGAGTCACTGTGAATCGAACTTATCACCTCTTAGTTCTCCACTTGACAACTAGGCCAATCTTATTTCAATTCATGATCATGTAGTTCCATTTTACAACCAAATCCAAGGGCTTTCTTTGTGTTATTCATGCAGGTTCTGAATGAGGACTTAAGGCTTGTCATTGGACAGCAAGAAAGAATGCTTAATGGAGCAAATATTTGGAACATGCCAGTTTCTTATGATAAGCTAGGTGTAAGATACAGGCTATGGAGAAATGCAATAGAGGAAGGAGCAAAAAAACTACCTTTCGGCGAATCAAATTGAACATTAGTCGACCGTAATTAACTTAAAACACTTCTTAGAACCCTTAAACAAGCCCCCTTTCACTAGTTGCAGATGAAAGATACATGAAGCTGAGACAAGATCAACATACCTTCCCTCCCTTTAGCTTCCATTTTGAAAAGAACATGAACATTCTCGATTGATGTCTGCAGAATGTGCAGAAGAAAATCTCACAGAACATGGAGAAGTTGGTTCTTTCCCCTACCGAATCGCCCCCTTGTAAATTAGAAACTTGCATTAAAGATTAAATCGGCTTTGTTTTCAGGTTCTTTCTATTTATGCTTTTTGAATGCTTCCCCCCATAGCCTCTTCAGGATCATTGTTTTAGGAGGCTTGTAAAAGTACACGAGTCTTTGTTTTATGCATCTTCAACAATGAAGAGAATTGAACAGTAATAATAAAAAATTTTGTTTTCTAACCTTCGATCCCCACATTTCTCAGAAGAAATAAGTTGAAAGAAATAAGCACAACATCTCAAGCTTTCCTTATATTTTTCTTTTCCACTTTTCTGATGTTTGCCCTATTAGAGATGTTTTTTTTTTTCCCGGAACCGAGTCCTCGGACAGACCTGCCCCTGATAAAGCAGAGAATCATCAGTTAGACAAATAATGGGTCAGAGGCCGTTGAAAGTGTGATATAATTACTCATAAAACAAAGAATTCAACCAAAAAATATTTTACTTGTATTGAATAACTTTTCTTTACAGCTAGCTATAAGCATGATTCAAACTTTATTCTCAAGCTCACATTGGTTTTATTCGATGCTTGATGCTTCGTGTCTAAAACAAATACAAAGATCTTTTCCACTTCGTGTCTAAAACAAATACAAAGATCTTTTTTACGTCTAGATATAACTAACATTCTAGACTTATTTGATGAATGTAAACTTCTCATACTTGAATACAATTTTTTTAATTCTTATAAATCTATAACAACTTTATTTCTTAACTAAAACACTCATGAGATTTGAATAACTTATTGCATGTTTACTTCTCAATTTTTCCTCTTAGATATGTTTTTTTTTTTTTATGAACTTCAAGCATTGTTCTCAACTTGTTAAACACATCAACTTTGAGTGGCTTTGTGAAGATATCTGCAATTTTATCCTCTATCTTCACATATTCAACTTGAATTTTCTTTCTTGAAATGCAATCTCTAATGAAATAAAATCTAGGGTCAATGTGTTTACTACGATCATGGAACACCAGATTATTGGCTAGAGCAATTGTTGACTTGTTATCCACGTGGATATCAGTTGCATCCTCTTGTACAATTCCAATTGCATTAAGCAAATTTCCCAACAAAATTGCATAACAAACACATGATGATGCAATAATATATTCTGTCTCACAAATAAATAATGTCACAATAGGCTATTTCTTAGAACTTTAAGTAAGAGACATATTACTAACAAGAAAACACAAATTCACTCTTACTTTTTCGGTCACTAAAATCTCCAGCCCAATCACTAGCCCAATAACCTTCAAGCTTGAATGATTTAGATGATTTATAAAATAATCCATAATTAATTGTATGTTTAAGATAACAAAGGATTCTCTTTGTCGCTTTCAAGTAAGTAGTTGTAGGAGTTTTCATAAACTGGCTCACAAAGCCAACACTAAAAAGAATATATGGTCTTGTGCTTGTTCAATACCTCAAACTCCCAACTAAACTTTTGAAATATGAAGGATCCCTACAACACCTCCTTCTGCATATTTGAACAACTTTGTCCCAATTTTCATTGAAGTTGCAACAGGCTTAGAATTGAGCATCTTAAATTTCTCAAGAATTTCTCTAGTATACAACTCTCGAGAAATAAATATACACTGCTCTGACTTCTTCACCTCAATACCAAGATAATATGACATAAGTTCACTATCTGTCATTTCAAATTCTTGGATCATTCTAATTCCATATTGCTTCCTCATCGAACACAACAACTCTACTTACCATTGTCTTCTCCATTGTAGGATTATAAAACTTGTAGCCTTTTGAGCTTGAATCATATCTAACGAACACATGCTTCTCACTTTTATCATCAAGTTTACTCCGTTTTTGTTCTGGTACAAGAGCATAAGCTATACTCCCAAATACTCTCAAATGAGCAATAGATGATTTTCTTATTTAGTCATCCATTACTCTTCCCTTAAGACTCATTCTTCCTCTATGTAGCCATAGGACTTTTTTACTTTTAGCTACTTTGGCTAATTATAGCATTGAATTAGTTAATGTTAACTTCATATAAGATTATAAATAGGTGTGTGGTAAGCTTTGTAAAGACACATCAAGAATTCAATAAAGAGTTAATTCACTTTCTATCTACTTCATCTATTTCTTACTTCACTTCTTACTTACTTTTCTAACACGTTATCAGCACGAGTCTATACCGTTTCTGTGCTAAAAGTAAATTTCTTCTTTTATTTTCGTGGCCAGTGTTATGTGTATACAATGTATATGAGTTCATTGTCTCACATATATATTGTTATGACATAAAATATGGCCCGGAAGTCTCGGAAGAAGCCGGGACCAGAACAAAGGACAAAAGGACCAAAGCCGACCCCCCGAGGGTCGGCCAACACCTAGGGGTCGGCCTCGCCCTTGTCGACCCCCCGAGGGTCGGCCAACACCCTTGCCGAACCCCTAGGGGTCGGCCATTCCCTTAGGGGGTCGGCCAACACCTTTGCCGACCCCCCGAGGGTCGGCCTCCCCTTGCCGATCCCCTGGGGGTCGGCCTTGACCTTGCCGACCCCCTAGGGGTCCTTGACCTTGCCGACCCCCGGGGG
>JBBMEG010000015.1:2315623-2340621 GCA_037832605.1 Cyclanthera cordifolia | reverse complement strand
AGATATGCATTTAAATACACCTAACAAACTCATCTAAAAGTCTTAAGTAATTATGAGCTTGTTTGAAAATGTTTGAACTTTAAAAAGTCCCAAAATTTGAAATATGGAAAATTCCTTCATAAAAATTCTGCAATGTAATTAAAAATATCTAGAATTTTCTTGTTCTTGCTTCTTGTACTTGCTCCTTCATGAGAATACAAAAGGTGCTTGTTGGATTCGTATCAGTCACTCTTAGATCCTAAGACAACTCACTCTAGAATTAGTTCGATCAAGATAATCCAATGAATTGATTTTACATTCAAATCTAAAGCAAGATTTGAAAAAAAAGACAACACCAAATGTGGTCAAGAAAACTCAAAGTTTGATATCAATATTCTTCCAAAATGAGGTATTACAAGCATTTTTAAGGCCAAAATTTCATGCATGGCTTGTAATACAAAAAGTCTACAAAACCTCTTAAATGCATTTTGTGGAATATAAGACCTAGGAAACCAAAAGTCAATTGTAAATCAATTAAGAGGTTTAAATGCTAGACAAAAGGGTAGATTGGGTTTAAATACACCTAACAAACTCATCTAAAAAGCATTTAGCAATTATGAGCTTGCTTGACAAGGTTTAAAATTTAAAAGTACCAAAATAAGAAATCTAGAAAAACTATTATTTAAATTTTTTCATTGTAATGAAAATTTTTTAGAATCTTCTTTTTTTTGCTTCTTGTACTTGCTCTTTCATGTGAAGTCAATTCGATGGTGGATTGATTCGTATCAAATCCACTCGGGTTGACCTACTAGTTGTAACAAAGGGACGTCGCGGGGTGCAGTATCTCAATACGTTACTTGAACTCGTTCGACTCTTTGGAGAGTCCTGATCTCCACCACCAATCCACTCGGGCTGGATAGTCGTAACTCTAGGACGCCACAGGGTGCAGCGTCCCTAATCGTTATTTGGACTCGACCGACTCATCCACTAGAGAGTCCTGACCTCGACCAATCTACTCAGGCTAGCCTACTCGGCGTAATTCCTGGCTGTTATCAGCGGATCTAGTCGTTACTTGAACTTGATCAACTCTAGGGGAGTCCTGACCTCCACGGCTTTCCCCTTAAGGGGTGTTCGCCTTCTTTTATCGGACCTAGAATGGTTGAGGCTGCAAGGGCCGACCCTTGGGGGGTCGAGGCCTTCCTTGACCGACCCCTTGAGGCGTCGATCTTACTTGGCTGACCCCCGGGGGATCGGCATGAACTTGGCCGACCCCTTGGGGGTCAAGGCATCTATTTGGCCGACCCCTAGGGGGTCGACATTGGCTTAGCCGGCCCCCGGGGGGTCGACGTTGGCTTGGCACACCCCCTATGGGTCAAGGCCTCCATTTGGCCGACCCCTGGGGGGTCCCAACCTTCTTCGAGTATTCCAGGATATTTTGGCCTATAACATTACCCCCACTCTTCATTTTCGAGCTTCCAAAATCGTTAGATTTTGAAGAGTAGTTAGCTAATTGCTTTTTCCAATACTTCGGGATGTTAAAGAATAATCTATTTATGTCTTATGGAAGGATTATTCTTGAAATTTACTTAGGCCATAAGAATATCTTTTCCTAAATAATATCCAAAAAATAACTACTTTTAATGTTATGAAAAATATTTATTCTAAGAACAATAATATTAACAAGGCCATAATCTTATTTCTAAGAATATCTTTTCCAAGATTATAATATTTATATTCCAAGAAAAATCACTTCTCTTTTAAGGAAAATATTTACCCTTAGAGATTTTCTATAACGTATCTTTTCCATAAAAACTCCATTCCAAAACTTCACCTTTCTTTTTCACCCACTTTGGCCGAAAATTGCCTCTCACTTGGCTGAAATTTTTGACTTTTCAAAGTGTGGGAGGAGACTCGCTTTGTGTTTTGGATTTTTGGAAAGCATCTGTCATACCTCGCCTTTTCAGTAAGTACCCTCCTTTTTCCAACTTTATGCTAGTGACTAGGCATATTTTCAAAAGTTTTACCTTTTAGTTAGGCACTTTTTTTATTTTTTACCTTCCATGCATGTATGTCTGAATTTTAGGATTACTTAGGTTCTTTTTTACAAAGACTTGCACGATAGAGTGATTTTCCAAATTTTAGGCTACTTAGGCTCTTTTCATAAAAGTCTTGCATGTTTAACCATTTTTTGAAATTTTTAGGCTACTTAGGCACTTTTTATCATAGTCTCACCCGTTTAACCGCTTTTCGAAATTTATAGGCTATTTAGGCATTTTTTATCAAAGACTTGCCTTATTCCTAACTTAGTCATTCGGAGATAATCCTTTACTTTGGCTCTTATGGCCCCTTCATCTGATTACGAGACCGAGTCCCACCACCTTCGGGTTACCTTCACTCTTAAGAGGACTGGGCAAAAACCCCTGGCAGTAGCATCGGGATCTCAGATGGTCACGTGCATTTTGACTCAGAAGGACTTAGATCATCTTAGGGCCCAGTACCTTATTCTTGCCGAGATTACCCTTCTACTCCTGCTGGCTTCAGAGACGTACACCCGACCTTCTCTGAGCGAGGTGGCCCTTTATACCACCATGTTTGACAGAGGAGTTCGGCTACCCCTTATACCTTCTCTTCAAGAGTTCTTAGGTATGGCCGGGTTGGATCCAGCACAACTGGCTCCCAATGCATGGAACGTCTTTTTCGGTGTTCACAGCCTCTGGGTCTAGACTGGCTTCGAGGGTTCTTTTAGTGCCAGAGAACTTCTTTCTCTTTACCGCTTCTGCCAGCATCCCGGCGTTACGGTGGGCTGCTACCTTACTCCCAGAAACAAACTTTCTCCTTTGGTGACGTGCCCCAATTTTCATAAGGGGTGAAAGAACGGTGGTTCTTCGCTGGAGGACCTTGGGTAGCTCTAGGTGCCGAAGCTTTATTGACAATTCCTACCGCTTTGGGAACATACGGTACACTTTCTTTCGCCTTTGCTCTTTTACATTTTGGCACTCTACTCATGTTTTTTATGTTGTTTCCAGTGCACAGGAAGTTGGGTCCTCGCTCTCGAGTAATGCAGTTCTACGAAGTTCTTATGACCTACCCTAAGGAGGTCGCTCACAGCGCGCAATACTTGACCAATGATTCATTAGCGGTTTACAACCTTCTTCTAGATTCAGCAATTTCGTCTGACTCTGATTTGGACTCGCTTGTCCCGCAGGAGGGATCCGCTCCAGGTATACAGCTCGCTCTTTGTACTTAGCATACTTTGAATACTAGAAATGTAGCCTAATGTTTTTTACCCATGTTCAGCCGCCATGGACTACGAGCCTTCGTTGAGGCAAGCCTTTGATGCAGTAACCCGCCAGACTTATCTTCCATAATTAAGCCTTCCACCGATGACACAGTGGACCTTACTTCGAAGGATTGTTCTCTTCCAACTGGTGAAGACGAAGATCTTCCTTTTCCTGAAGTCCTATAGGACTTAGACGTTAGGTCAGACCCGGAGTTTGACGGACCCACACTTGGATTTGACCACGCCGTTTCTCTAGCTCGGACTAGCTCTTACAGGCCTCAGACGCCTTTATGCAGCCTTCCTCTAACATTCGACTCTTATCTTCTGTCAGGGCGTACCATCCTCCTTTCGACCCGCAGGAGAAGAAGACCTTAGCCTCCAACTTGTGGAGTGTAATGGAATCTTCTTCGACTCTCTTTCCCCTAGGAGACGCCTCCCAAATTTTGAAGGAAGGGACCCATCTGATG
The DNA here is from genome assembly GCA_037832605.1 of Cyclanthera cordifolia. Classification (NCBI taxonomy): domain Eukaryota; kingdom Viridiplantae; phylum Streptophyta; class Magnoliopsida; order Cucurbitales; family Cucurbitaceae; genus Cyclanthera; species Cyclanthera cordifolia. The sequence goes on along the minus strand of JBBMEG010000015.1, from coordinate 2,336,895 downwards.
TATGAGGTATAACAACCCCACTTTTTACAGCTATAAATTGATTTCAGTATGCTAACTTGTTCCCTTGGTATTTTCAGGCCTTCATGCACTTTGCCTCAACTTCTCGTCACCTTTTTTAGAACTTACGTCACACACGCTCTTCTTTGTCCACTAGCTCGGATAAACTTAAGTGGGAGCTGGCACAGGTTCGAGAAGCTCAGCGAGTTGTCGAAGCTGCCTTAGTCAACTTTCAAACTTCCACCGAAGCGGCTCAAAGTCTTGTTGTCCGCGAATGCCAAGATGACCTGTCTTCTATCGCTCGCCTTCGCCGAGAGTTGGCTTCTACTGAAGGGAAGCTGAAGAATGCCTCTTACTTGGCTATCCTTGTGAAGGGCTCTTCTACCTTAGTAATTTTGGAGAACAACACTTGTGAGGCTACCATCGGTTGGGCCCTAGGCTGAATTTAAGAGGGAGTTAGCTATGGCAACCTCGTTGCCCTTTTTTGGTCTCTTTATTCCAGCACTCTGGAAAAAGTCACCTATCCTTCCTTGCCAGCCTTCGAATCCAGACTTCCAAGTGATCCAGCCCAAGCCGCTTGCTACGACTCTCGCATCTTCCAAGGCGTAGCTGAAAGAAGTCAAGCCCTTCCAACTAAGACAGCTCTTGCCCAAGCCGCACTCAACCGACCCACTTCTAGTAGGCGCACCTTCGAGGGGCCTTGATGACCATATTTTTGTTGCTTTTCTTTTCTAGAAGGATTTTACTTTGCCAACTTTAACTTTCCTTTAGGTTGTAACCCGAAATTTTTTTGACTTTGAATGAATAATAGCCTTTGATATTTCTCTATCTTGCTTACCCCCAATTTTAGTTTATGAAACAAAATCAATATACTTAAATTAAGATAGCTTTTAGAATGAATGAGAAAAATAACACTTTACTTTATTCATTGACAACTTGAATTACATTCTATTGAAAGTATTTTTTCAAGTGTTCAGCATTTCAAGAATGGAGGATCTTATTCCCGCCCATGTCCTCAAGGTAGTAGGTGCCTGGGCGTGCCACTTTGGCGACCTGGTATAGTCCTTCCCAATTCGGCCCCAGGACTCCACCATTAAGTTCTTTGGTGTTTGGCATCACCCTCCTCAGCACTAAGTCGCCAACTTGGAAGCATTTTGCCTTGACTCTGGAGTTGTAGTACTTGGTAATTCGGCCTTTGTACCTCGCCACCCTTTTATGGGTTGCGTCCCTTCCTGTCTCTAGCAACTTCCCCTCCACTAAGTATTCAAGGAGATGAGTCATCCAATTTGTTGGCGAGATTGGTGTTTCCTCGCTAATTTCGTGCAGCACCGTTGGTGGTGATGCTAGACTTGTCTAGAATCTCAACTGGCACGGTTTTAACCACCTTGGTTTCGTAGGCGGCATCTAACTTTACCAAAGCATCGTCATTGACGTTTTGGGACCTAGGCACTCGTTAGATTTGTACCTCTACAGGTGTTGTTCCTAGCACTTGCTCCTTTTCAATAGTTTGTTATTTCGGTAACTCCTACCACTCTCCGTAGGGCTGTGTGGTAGCACTCCCTCGAAGACACTTGTTCCCCTCGTACATACCCCACCTCCATGGGAGTAGGGAACTTCATTACCTGGTGGTAGGTCGATGCAACCACCCTTAACCCATGTATCGTGGGTCTTCCCAGTATTGCATTGTAGCGAAGTTGTCGTTTACCACCAAGAAATTTACGAAGTAGAGAGTCATGTTTTGCCCTTCGCTAAAAGTTACCGGGAGCTTGACTGAACCTTCAGGAATCAAAGTGCTCCCACCCAATCCGACTAGTGGTGTCAAATTTGGCTTGAGTCTTTCTCTTCACAGCTTCATGGCGTCGTAATCCTTTAGTGACAACACATCCACCAAACTGCCTCTGTCGATGAGGATCATTCGGACGCGCATGTTGGAGATTGTCAGGGACACCACTTAGGCGTCATTGTGCGGCTGGTGTAATGCTGCAACTTCAGCGATAGCGAAGCCAATTGCTCGTCCACCGCTGCCATTGCTCGCACTTCTTCGCTCCTTTGCAGGTCTCTTACTTGTCTCACCTTTTCCTTTCGACTCCAATTGGACTCCCCTTCAACCGGTCCTCTAACGATGGTTTTGATCTCCTATGGTGGTGGTGACTTTTTGCCTCCCCTTTTTTTTGTAGGGGACTTAGAAGTTTTTCCAGCCTCTTCCACGTACTTGTCCAGTCGTAGCAGTCCTAGGTAGTGTGGTCGTGATCCTTGTGAAATAGGCAGTACTTGCCTTATTGCTTTTGTTGGATCATGCCTTAATTCGCCTTGGCCACGCCAGCTCTCCTTATCTTGAATCTCCATCAAGATATGCTTTATGGGAACCGTCTTTGGAGTCTGTTTTCCAAACCAGCAAGGTGGTACCCCCCATTCATTTATCTTTTCTCATTGGGCGCTCTTCCGCCTTTCGCTTTCATGACTCCTTGTAGTCAGCCTCGCGGCGGCGGACTAACTTTTCACGCTCCAAAATAGAGCGCCTTCCTTCTGTGCCTCCTCGAGAACTGACTAGCTGCCCTGCACTCTTGTACTTTTGCGCTCTGGTTAGCAGCTCGACATAAGTGAGTTGAGCCTTTTCCCTAAAGACTATAGAAACTTTTCATCTTTGAGCCCAGCTACAACTACTGCGAGAAACGTGCTATCAGATTACCCTTCGTCTTGTAGCACCTCATTGTTGATGAGTGAAAAGTACTTATACGAATCCAAGAACCACCTTAAAGTATTCTAATGAAGGAGCAAATACAAGAAGCAAGGAAAATAAACATGCAGAATTTTAAGCAAAAAAATAATTCCAGATTTTTGATTTTTGAACTTTTAATTTCAAACTTTGTCAAACATGCTCATAATTGCTAAACATCTTTTAGATGAGTTTGTTAGGCATATTTAAAGCCAATCCACTCCTTTGTCTAGCATTTAAGCCTCTCAATTGATGTACAATTGACTTTTGGCTTCATATGTGTTATTTTCCACAAAGTACATTTAAGAGCTTTTTGAGACCTTTTGTTTTGGCCTTAAAATGGCTTGTAACACCTCATTTTGAGATAGAGAATATTGATATTAAACTTTGAGTTTTCTTGACCCTTTTAGTGTTGTCTTTTTTTCAAATCTTGCTTTAGATTTGAATGAAAAATCAATTCATTGGATTTGTTTTGATCAAACTAATTCTGGAGTGAGTTGTCTTAGAATCTAAGAGTGACCATCATAGGTTCTGAGTAAGATCTAAGAGTTTAATTGTTAAGAGCTATGACAACTTAAAATTTTCTTGAAAGTCATTCTAATGATAGTCCTCCTTTCTTTGATGGTAAAAATTATGATATTTGGAGAAATAGAATAAAAACATTTATGCTTGGTATTGATTTTAATATTTTATATGTTTGTGAGCACGATTTGTCTAAATTAAAATTGAATATTTAGTTGCTCAATTTTAATGCAATAGCCTTGAATATTTTATATTGTGCATTAGATAGAAAAATATTTGATGCAATTTTACATTTTGAATATACATATGATGTAGGTCAACCATGACGACCTTGACCCCCCGAAGGTCAACCAAGGCCAATCTGGCCCTATTCGAGGCCAATCAAAGTAGGTTCGATAGCCCGAGGGTCGATCGTGGAGGTCAAAACTCTCTCATAAGAGTCGATCGAGTCCAAGTGACGGGCTGATCTATTGATAACAGCCAGGAGTTACGCCGAAAGGGCTAGGACCCTCCCTTTAGGGGCGAGCCATGGAGGTGAGGACCCGTAAGGATTGACCAAGCACTAGTAAAAATTGGAGAATAGATGACATGCATATGTCGACACCTTTCAAAAAAATGTCGGGAACATGACCGTCATCAATACCGGTGAAAATGAAGACATTTAGTGACAGGCAGAAATAGTGACGGGCATAAACCATCACCAAAGACCTTCTGTAACACGCGTGATGCGCGACAGCAAATGTATTTGGTGGCAGTTTTTGCCTGGCGCGCGATACCAAGGGTCTTTGGTGACGATTTTTGCCGGTCACCTATTCTCTTTGGTAACGGGCGCCCATCACCATTTATGTCAGTCACCAAATTTATGTTTTTTTTTTGTTTCTTTCCCCTCTCTCAAACTCAAGACTCATCTTCTATTTCATTTTTCCACTCTCCCTTTTTCCTTCACACAAATCTCATTTTCCAAACTCTTGGCTTCGGCTTCATTCTCAACACTCTTTATTTACAAAATTTTCTTTGCTTCTATTTTTTTTTCTACTCTCACATCCTCGTTCCAGTAGCTGAAATAAGTTATCCAAGAAATCAATAATAAAATTGAAAGAGTAAACAAAACAAAAAGTTCTCAATGCAAGAACTTTGACACCTAAACTTTCAATTCAAATGCTATGGATAGTAACAAAATTTGAACCAAGCTTAAGGCAAAAAAAAAAAACGAAGTCAAATTTTGAATATTAGCAGGATTAGATTATTACCTCATTAATTTCATTCATTGTTATCTGAAAAACATTATTCAAAAATTAAGAGAAAGTTGGAATTTGGTGCATAACACTAAAAATTACCTTTTTAAGTTCATCTTCTACGACTTTGGCAATATCATTTTTCTGCTAAAAAATATCATCCAAGACTTTGGAACACTTGCTTTGATTGTTGCAAACCTGCAACAAGTTTCTTAAATTTAAAGAAGTTTAGTTACACATATGACAAAAGAAGAAAGTAAAAAAAAAACATATACCATAAAAAAAAATTTAAACTTGATTTGAGACCTTATATTGCTAAGAATTGGTGGGTTTTTAAGATGAGAGGAGAAAGAATATGAAGATTTAAGATGAAAAGGAGAAAGAAGATAAGAAACGATGAGGGTTTGGAGATTTAAGATGAAGAAGATGAGGGTTTGAGAAATGAGATCTCGGATAAGGTAGAAGGAAGAGCGGGAAAATGTAAAAAAGATGGGGTCTGGAGTTTGGGGGGGAAAGAAACAAAAAAAAAATGAAGATTTGGTGACGGGCTAATTAGTGCCGGGCGCCCATCCCAAAGAGAATAGGTGACGGGCAAAACCGTCACCAAAGACCTTTAGTGTCGCGCGCAAGGAAACAACCGTCACCATTTCTGATCGTCACTATTTTACCCGTCACCAAAATGCCCGTCATCTTATATCCGTATTTTATAAAAAAATTGGATAGACCGTCACCTATTCCCTCTTTTGTAGTAGTGGAGATCAAAACCGACCTCGAAGGAGATCAGTCGAGTAGCTGAAAACCCACATGGTTAGCCATGGAGGTTATAACTCTATCTTTGATAGTCGATCAGGTCCAAGTAACCCCTAGAACCATTGTGTCGTAAGGTAGCAATGATCGGGAGTTACAATAATAAGGCATTAACCCCCATAGAGGTTGGCCATAGAGGTCTGGACTCTCCTTCAAGAGTCCACCGAGTCCAAGTGACGACTAAATTCGTTGATAATGACCATGAGTTACAACGAGAGGGCCAAGACATCCTATAGGGTCGAGTCATAAAGATAGGATTCGTAAGAGTTGACCGAGATCAAAGCTGATCTCCAAGAAAATTGGTCGAGTGAGTCAACCCCAAGAGGGCCGGCCATAGAGGTTAGGACTCTCCTATGGACAAGTCAATCATGTTCAAGTAACATTTATGAATATTGTACCTGTTAGGTGTAGCGTCCTAGAGTAACACCAAGAAGGTCGCACCCTCAAGAAGTCGACCATGGAGGTGAGGAATTGTAAAGGTTGACCGAGTTCAAGTAATCCCCAGTTATTCCCGGCTTATAGTGGACGTTTAAAAAGGTGAATCATTAAGTTACCATTAAGTGAGCTGCAATAATTACAACTTCAGCTGCTATAAGATGTCATGTCATTCTCCATTTGAATCCTGAGGTGAAGAAGTATGGGTGATAGAAGCTATTGATGAGTTGCTCGACTTCACTAATACATAAGCCAGAGCGTTGCACCATCCATTCAACGAAGCGTTGTTGGTGTAACTATTTGTCTCAAACATCTGAATTAGGAGAATTCTCATCGATAGGGGTAGTTCAGTGGATGTATTATCATTGAAGGCTTATGACGCCATGAAATTTGAAAGAGAGAGGCTTAAACCTAATGCAACACTCCTGATCCGATTCGATAGGAGCGCTCTAACCCCCGAAGGTTCAATTGAACTTCTGGTAACATTTGGCAAATGGAACAACATAATGCTTCACTTTGTGAATTTTCTGGTGGTGAACGATAATTTTGCCAATAATGCAATATTGGAAAGACCCACCATACAAGGGTTAAGGACAGTCTCATCAACCTACCATTAGCTTATGAAGTTCTCTACTCCTTTTAGGGTAGGGCAGGTCTAAGGAGAGCAGCTATCTTCAAGGGAATGTTACCACACAACTCTACGAGGAGTGGTAGAAGTTACTAAGAGCTATCGAAGAGGAGTCACTATCAGGTGAGGCTGTCGAAAAGAAAATACTTGGAGGGTCAGTATTCAAAGATAAATTTAAGTATTTTCTCAATAGAAGTTGAACGAGGCAGGGGTGAGTCTGTCGAAGAGTTAGAAGTTGTGCCCCTGCTGAGCGAGACACAAATAGTTAGCATTTGATACCAAACTGGATCTAGAGCAGTGAGTAAGTCTTGTTGCCTTCCTGTAAAGAAATATCGATGTGTTTTCCTGATCCATAGATGACATGCCAGAAGTAGATTAAAAAGTTTCATGCGGCGGTAGGGCATAAGCTGTTAACTTTCATAGACGCCTACTTAAAATATAACCATATATGGATGCATCTTGTTATTCAAGAAAAAATGTCCTTCATCACTAGTTGAGGCTTGTATTGTTACAACATGATGCCTTTTGGACTAAACAATGTAGGCACTACCTATCAAAGGCTAGTTAGCATGATTTTTACCCAGTTGATTGGAAAGAGCATGAAAGTATAATTGGATGATATGTTGGTAAAGAGCAAGCGGGTAGAAGGACATTAACATGACCTGATAAAAACCCTCCACGCCCTATAACAATACGAAATGAAGCTCAATCCGAGAAAGTGTGGAGTTAGAGTTCACTCTGTTAAATTCCTGAGTTTTTTTGTGCACCAAAGAGGTATTGAAGCCAATCCAGAGAAGATTTGAGCTGTGCTGGAGTTGGAACCTCCCTAAAAGTTAAAGCAACTGTAGAGTTTGAATGAGAAAGAAGTAGCCCTAAGTTTCGAGCAACATATAAGTGCCTCATGTTCTTGAAAATTTTAAAGAACAAGGGAAAGTTCAAATAGAACCCAAAATTTGAGAAAGCCCTAGATAAACTTAAGGCTACCTGGGGGTTGTACCCTTTCTTTCCAAGCTAGTACCAACAGAGAACCTTTCCTCTACTTAGCCACGTTAGAGAAAGCAATAGGCTTGGTCTTGTTCAAAGAAAGCGATGGATGTCAAAAACTAGTATACTACACCAGTAAGGCCATGGTGATGTAGAAACCAATTATCCCCAAGTTGAAAAATGACATTTGCACTAGTGACATCGGCCAGAAGATTACATCCATATTTTCAAGCCCATAAGATAGTGGTGCTAACTAATTTCCCTCTACACCAAGTCTTGCAGAAGCTCAATGCTGCTGGAAGGTTGAAAAAATGGGTGGTGGAGCTAAGCGAATATGACATCCACTACTAGGCCAGACACTTCATTAAAGGGCAGGCGGTAGCCGATTTCATTGTGAATCTCACCCCACACAACTAATCGTTTGTCAAGCATCGGGGGTATACCAAGCGAAGAAAAGGCGAATGTTGGCATACTTGGAAAAGTTTAGCAACTGATAGCATCATTCCCAGAGTTACAGATCAAGCAAGTACGTAGGTCTCAAAATGCCAATGCCGATGCCTTGGCAAAGTTAGCTGTTGCTTATGAAACAGAGGTAGGTAGAACAGTCTAGTCGAGATCTTGGACAAGTCTAGCATCACCACCGAACTGTTGCATAAGATTAGTGATGCAACTCCAACATCACAGAAAGCGTGGATGACCCTCTTCATCGTGTAATTAGTGAAGGGGAAGCTACCATAAGACAAGAAAGAAACCCGACGTCAGAGGTACAAGACTCTCAAGTATGTGATGTAGGGGGATAAGCTGTATAGGAGAAGGTACTTTTTACCTCTCTTTTGATGCTTAGATCCTAGCAAGGCCACTTATATAATGCAAGAAGTACATGAAGGCATGTGCGGCAACTATGAAGAAGCCAGGTCCCTAGCTAAAAAATTAATAAGGCACGAAAGACTCCAAGAAGTATGCACGGTCATGTGATAAGTGTCAAAGGTGCGCTACCCTCTAGAGGCAGTCGCCATAAGTCCTCACCAGCAAGATGAGACCATGGCCCTTTGCTTAGTAAGGGTAGACTTTCTAGGATCCTTACAAACTAGACAAGGCCAAGTAAAGTTCGCGGTGGTAACAGTTGATTACTTCACAAAATGGGCTGAATCGGAAGCGTTAGCAACCATTTTTGAAAAAAGGGGACCGAGTTCATTTGGAGTTACATAGTCTGTAGGCTTGGGGTATCCCGAACCTTGATCATCGACAGTGGAAAGTAGTTTGACAACAGACTTTCAATAGTTATGCTCTAATTTGGAGATCCGACATCATTTCTCATCGCCAGCTTACCCACAAGTCAATGGGCAAGTGAAGGTAGTCAACAAGATCATCAAGATGAACCTCAAGACCACGCTCGAAAGCTGGAAGAGATCTTGGATGGAAGAGCTCCCATAAGTATTGTAGGCGTACCGCACAACACCTAGGACATCGACAGGCGAAACATCCTACTCTCTAGCATTTGGGACAAAAGCTGTATTTCAATCAAGATAGGTTTTTCATCTTTGCACATTGATTCTTTTGATCTAGCACAAAATGACAAACAACTACAAATGAGTCTAGAACTCTTAGAGGAAAGAAGAGATGCAACCCACATAAAGGTGACACGATACAAAGCATAATTGTTAAGTATTACAACTTTAAAGTAAAGATGAAAGGTTTTCAAGTAGGCGACTTGGTGTTGGAAAGATAATTAATAACACCAAAGAAATCAACAGTAGCATCCTGAGGCCAATTGGGAAGGACCATACCAAGTCACCAAAATTGATCGCACGGGCATCTACTACCTCGAGGATATGGACGGTAATAAGATCCTTCATCCTTGTAATGCGACACACTTGAAAATGTACTTTCACTATAATGTAATTCAAGTTCTTAATAAAGTTGGCCATAAAAATTTATTTTTTTCCTTCCAAAAGTTCTCTTAATTTAAGCTTTATTCTACTGATTTCATCGTAATGCAAAAAGCTTAAATTAGGGGGTAAGAATAGGAGAGAAAAGAAATGATCAATACTAAAAAATGCTAACATTTCATTCCAAAAATCCCAAATTGGGAATGAAAAAAAAAAGTACTCAACAAGCGCAAAAGTACATAGAAAAATAATTCTACTTCAAAGATTACATCAAAAGGCAACTGGTCATCAAGTATTTTCGGAGCCATTCCTACTCGAGCTTTGCCTACAAAGTCCGGCTTAAGCAGGGTCAAGCCTAGTCAAGGGAGCCCAAACTAGAAGGTCACTCTCAGAAATGCCTAGGAAGATGTGATAATCGTAGTAAGCCACATGTGCTGGACCATTGGGAAGCCCAAATCGAAGTCTGGAAGAGAGGGATCGACTACCTTCTAAGCTGTAGTAGCACAAAGTGACTTGAAAAGTAAAAGCAGATTTCTGCAGTTGACCCCTTCTTGAATGCGGTCTAGGGCCCAGGGTATGGCAGTTATGCTTGCAATATTCTCCAGAATCACAAAGGCAAGAGAGCCTTTCACCAAGTTAGCCAAGTATGATCTGTTTTTCAACTACCATTCATTAGCAACTTGTTTGGAATTATGAGGTGGAGCATGCATATAACGACTTAAGCGTGTAGATAATTACAAAAAATTCTTTATTTAATAATTAATCCAATTAATTATTAATCTACATGCAACCCTCACAGTGATTAACTGTTGTTGAATAATAAATAACTTACCTTAATTGGCGCCTCTGATCAATTCTGGCGGGTCTTTATGTTGGGTAGAATCACGATCAATTCCTTGAACCTGTTGAGTAGGATCACGATCAATTTCCTATACCTTCTTGGTTGGTCTCCTCCAATTTTCCAGACAATGACTGCTACGTTGCACTGAGTATCTGGTGGGAAACTTCTTAGAGAAAATGAGTTGGGAAGAGATTTTAACTCAAGAAGAAAAGAGATTCCTAAGTTCTCAGAGAGTTTCTCAATTTGATGATTAATTTTCTCTCAACTGAATGAAGACCACCAAGACCTACTATTTATAGTGGATGACTGAATATTTAATAGAAAAATATAATATCTTTGAATATATAATATTAAAGATATTGGAAAAATCAAAGATTTTTCTTCCCTAATTTTAAATATTGATTTCAAAAATTTGTGCTATTGTTTTATTTATTTTATTTATTATTTATCCAATGAATTCAAAAAATCATAATATATCGAATATATTATTTAAATAAATACATTTGTATAATTAATATACCCAATATATTAATTCTATACTATTATAATTATCCAATTTTTATTAATTCAATTAATATGTCCAACATATAAATTTATAATTCTCAAATTTAATAAGAATTATCCAATAATTATTAGCAGAATATGTCCAACATATTACAACTTAGAACTCAATAATTATTCCATAACTATTTATAATTAATTTATACAATAAATTAATTTTTCCTCAATAATATTTATCTAATAAATATTATATTTAATATATCCAATATTTTGATTAATTAAGTTTAACCATTAAACTTAATACTCCTATTAATTATGTACCACATAATTGATCTTTTGAATTTGAACTGTTCGAATTCATTTCTCTAGTGAAACAACGTACGAGCGATAATGAGCTAGCCTGGGGATCGACGGACCTATAGATTGAAAGCTACAACGACTTGGGATCCAATCCTTCATCGTTAACATCAGGCTTATTCCACTAAAGGCCTGAACTGAACTCTCTCGCACTATAGAATAAGTTAACATCCACGGATATTATCGGTCATCTATCAAATGATCCTTCAAAAGTTTGTTCGTAATTCACAGATGGAACAAGAAATTCATTCTACCCTTGTGATTACATCTTTCTCCTTATGTTCAACTGATTCCTCTAATGAACTAGCTATTTATAGTCATACTATAAACCATTGTCCTCTCGGGCCAATGACAGGAGAGTACCTTTTGTTCAAGTCCTACAATCAGTTCTTAAGAGAACAACTCTACATCTTCCACAATATTAGGGAAGATGTGAATTTCTTCTTGTGATGTTATGTTCCGAGCCATTCACTACAACAATCCTCAATGTGGGAGGCTTATTGATCCAGTGTTGTTTGACTGGTCTCACTCATGCATAGTAAAGAATGCTTTTATAAAGCATGAGTTCGCAACCCAGACAGGATTAAGATCACATCGATATACGATCATCCTTAGCGAAGTAGTTTATAGGAGTCTATAACGAAATTACTAGCACGATCATAAAACTTCTAGTCCAATCATATGCAAAAACTCATTTTTGCATAGGCAACCCCCTCACATGTGTCCACATGAAGAACCAGGATCAGGTTGTTTGCAACTATTGCAAAGCGGGTCACACCCACAGTATTACCAAGACTTAGGCACCCTGGCCTTAGTCCATATATTATAGACAATTTAAGTTATAAACTTTGAACTAGATCCACTTGTATGTCCATATACTTGTCCAAGTGTTCATATTAATAACCAATGGTTTATCGACATTAATCCAATTAATGCGATAAGGTTGAATGTCGTTTGAATATTAAATGCGCAAATTTATGAAAAAATAATAAATTTGATTAATAACAAAAAATGATATTAAATGTTTAACACTAAATGCTCGTTCTTAAATATACAAACTACTAGGCCTTTAGGGCACAACACTAACAATCTCTCACTTGCACTAAAGCCCTAGTAAGACTATTACATGTTTAGCCAAAACACCAAATCCCACACTTGCTCTAGATTACAGAAGACACCTCATGTAGATCCATACTCCTTTGGTGACCCTCGAACACTTTAGCTGGGAGAGCCTTTGTAAAAGGATCATCAACATTGTCAGTCGTATCAATTTTTGGTGACAATTACTTTGCCCCTATGCAATATCTCTCTTATAAGGTGATATTTTCTCTATATATGCTTCCCTCTTTTAGGGCTTCCAAGTTCCTTGGAATTAGATACAGCCCCGTTGTTATCACAATATAAAGTTATTGACTTATCCATTCCTAGAATCACTTCCAAGCCTTCAAGGAAGTTTCTTAACTATATATACTGCCTCTTTTGGTGCTTCATAAGCTGTCACATACTCATTTTTCACAGTGGAGTATGGGATGCATCATTGCTTGATGCTTCCCCAAACTATAGCTGCGCTTGAGGGTGAACACTAATCTTGAAGTGGATATTTTAGACTTTTTATTAGATTTAAAGTAAGATTCTCTATACCGAGTAAAGATCAAATTCTTTACGACCGTACACAAGCATATAATTTCTCATTCTCCTAAGATTCTTTAGCATATTCTTAACTCTTGTCGAGTGATATAATTTTATATTTGACTGATATCTACTTACAATGCCTACTGAGTAGTATACATCAGGTCTTGTACACAACATAGTGTACATCAAGCTTTCTACTGTTGATGTATAGGGTATTTGTTTCATTTCCTCAACTTCTTAAGGTGTCTTAGGACTATTTTTCTTAGACAATCTGATTTCATGTCTAAAAAGATACTTTGCTCTTTTTAGAATCTTTCATCTCGTATTTAACTAACATATTGTAAATATACGATGTATGTGACAAGGTCAGTGTTCTCTTGGACCTATCCTTTATAATCTTGATCTCAAGAACATATGAAGCGTCACCCAAATCCTTCATTTAGAATTGGTTAGCTAGCAATTGTTTGATTTCAGTTAACATTCTTACATCATTCCCAATAAGTAAGATGTCATCTACATAACAATATAAATGCTACTTTATATTAATTATTTTCTTGTAAACACAAGGTTCATCTACTTGCTCAAAGCCATAGGATTTGATCACGTCGTCAAATCTTTTATCCCAAGACCTAGACCCTTATTTCAATCCATATATAGATTTAACAAGTTTGTAAACTTTTTGCTCTTGTCCCTTGAAACAAACCCTTCTGGTTGGTTCATGTAGATCTCCTCTTCAAGATTGTCATTCAAAAATGCAGTTTTGACATCTATCTGCCATATCTCATAGTCATAGTATGAGGCAATAGATAAGAGGATCCTAATAGACTTTAACACAGAAATAAGAGAGAAGATTTATTCATAATCCACTCATTCTCTTTGAGCGAAGCCCTTTACTACAAGTCTGGTCTTTAAGGTTTGCATCTTCCCATCTACACCCTTTTTTCTCTTGTAGATTCATTTGCTCTTAATAGGCCTCATACTCATTGGTGGATCTAAAAGTAACCAGACTAAATTTGAGTACATCGACTTCATTTCAAGGTTCATGGCTTTTATTCATTCTTCCGAGTCAATCTCCTTTATTGCCTTACCAAAAGACAGAGGATCTTTAACATTATCAGGTAAAACGTTTGGTGTCTCAAAGACACCTATATAGGGAACTAGATTTTTTCTAATCCTCCCACTGCGTCTAGGTAGATGACTTTCCTGACTGGACGGGATTTGACAATCAAATCTCAAGGATTCATTAAATATCATAGCTGATGTGTGTCCAACACTCAATGCCAGCAAGCTGTCAACAACCTTGTTGACCTTTCTACAACAACTCTTGTTGCAGGAATCATAGCATTATCAGAATTTAATTCTTTCAACATTACTGCCAATCGAGGTTTATGGTCTCTAACATAATTCTCTTTTAAGAATATTATGTTTGATGAAACAAATACTTTATTCTCATATGGGTTATAAAAGTAACCTCCCTTCGTTCCCTTGGGGTATCCTATGAATAGGCATAACTTCGAACGTGGTTCAAACTTTGTTGGATTTTCAGTTAGCACGTAGGCCGGACATCCCAAATCCTAAAGTGACATAAACTTTTTTTACGTCCCCTCCAATTCATAGGGTGTCTCCAAGATACTCTTTGTGGGTACCATGTTCAATATATATAACAAGGTCTTCAATGTGTATACCCAAAACAAAATCGACAGTTGAGTAAAGTTCATCATTGACCGAACCATTTCTAAGAGGATTCTATTTCTCCTTTCTGAAACTCCATTCTGTTGAGGCGTTCCAGGTGTTGAGAGTTGTGTGTTATTCCATATTCTACCAAGTAGTCTTGGAATTCCAAGTTCATATACTCTTCATCACGATCTGATCGTAGTGTTTTAATCTTTTTATCTAATTGGTTCTCAACCTCAGCTTTAAACTCGAAATTTTCAAGGATTTCTGATTTATGATGTATTAGATAAAGATATCAATATCTTGACATGACGTCATTCGTAAAAGATACAAAGTACTCATACCCTCCCCGAGCTTTAGCATTCATCAGACTGCATAAGTTTGAATGTATAAGTTCCAAGGGTTGTTTGGCTCTAGCTCCCTTATCTATAAAGGGTCTCTTGGTCATCTTGTCTTCTATGCAAGATTCACATACAGGTAAAGTGTCCTTCTCTAACCCAGTTAGAGAACCACATTTTACTAACCTTTCATTCCTATTGAAATTTACGTGACCCAACCTAATATGTCAAAGATATGTCTTGGATTTAGAGAAACTATTTGTCGTTTGTTTATTCTACTATTACCCGTTGTCGTTTCTGACTACTATGTTTGAAAAAACTTTTCTAGTTCTAAACTTTAAGACTATTTGTCTAGTGTCTAACTGCTCCAAATAGTTACTTCTCTTAAATGAAGAAGACACATGTTCAGTGCCTCTCGAATTACTTATCTAGGGGTTGAAAGATTCTTCCATTAAACAAGACTCAAGTATAGGTAAATCATATTTACCTTCCTTGTCAATCTTCTTCATTTCATTGTACTTAGGATCAATTCCTTTTCCATTGGCCAAGTTTGTGGCAATGGAAACACTTTTTATCCTTCTTGGTCTTTACTATTTTTACTTTGGGTGCATTCCCTCTATTCAACCTTCTCTTTTTATATATTGCCTTTGAGGTACGACCTCCAAGAATTCTTGAGCTCCAAGATCCTGAACTGAACTTCTAGGAGACAACAGTTGTCTTCATTTTTAAGTTCATATAAAAGAGTAGTGTTTCTAGAATAAAATTTACATTACTGAACTTGTCTATTATAACTTTATTCATTTATGCAGTATTGAAGCTCGTCAACATCTAGGGAATATTTTCCTTAATTGGCATCCTCGCTTTCTCTTTCGCATTATAAATTTTTATCTGATGCACCATGCTTTCCTTGACTCAAAGACTACCGAACAATCAATGAGGGATTCATCTCGTCATAAGTAGTGACGATGCTGTTAGACTTCTTAGTCGAGATGTCCGAGATGTATGCCAACATGTAGACCTAGCTTTTTCATTGACACCATGCCAATAAAAATGCATCTCGCGAACATTTTGCGTTGCATAGGCTACATGTTCTGGAGGACTATCCTTTATTAGAACAAGCTTCTCGTCGTCCAACGACAAGAATTGTGTTGATATTTTTTTTCCATGTAGTTTAGATTTTCTTTGGTTAAATAGTTAATAGACGATTTCGAGATTTAGTAATATAGGCATGTTGCTAGATTATAAGTTAAAAGAACATTTTAGTTTCATAGCAATTTTAAAACGTCATTAATGGTTTTGGAATAAAAATAATTTTAGAACTTTTCAAGTTAAAATCTAGGAAATCCTACTATTGAAATTTATTAATGTCATGGTACAACTACAAAGGTTTAGAGTAAATGTCGTCGAAAGATAGGTCAAATACTCCTTCCGAGCGTTACACTTCCCAACCAAAAAACCTAATACTAGGATAACTCGTATCTCTATGGTTCGAGTTACCATTTTTTGATCTAGGACTTGGCTAAACTCTTTAACCAATCCTTTAATAGTGTAGCCCATCAATTCAGACATACTAATCTCTCTCAGTAAGTGCCATCGAATGATAGGTCAAGTACCGATTAAAATTATAGTCCTATCCCTTTTGGGAAACTTGCATTGTTATTGATCCTAATGAACACATACCGAGGGGGTCGACTCAAAGCTGCTGCCACGTAGCTGCACTAAGATCTTACGGTGCAATTTTTGATAGAGATCGTAGGATCAGTTGATACCGATCATTCTCCCACTATTTATTTTGAAATATGATTCCCTCCCACTCAGATGAACTAGACTAATCTCGTTCAACCAAGTCTAAATCTCGCACCTATGTTAGTTAGATTGATTTTAATGTGAATTGCTGAGTTTTTAAACAAAAAAATTAATCACATTCTTTGAGCCTACACAATGTAATCTATAAATCATGGTCGTTTCAACCCCCAGATCGCGTTCCTATAGATGGAGGTGTTCCATAAACCGTCGTCTTAAGTACCTCTATCCTTCAACAGAACCTTTCTTAGGCATGGTTCCCTTCCAACCAATCGTTACTGAATCAAATTGCTCATAACTAATCCTATTAACTTAAGAAAGAAGTGATAATAATTAATCCTATTAATTCTAATCACTTTTTATGGATTATTAAGCAATACCCCTTTTAAAACAATTTTAAAATATTAAATTCATTTTTATTGCAGGTTTCAAAGAATATTTGAGTTCTATTTTGAAAAACTAATTTTCAAAAAATAACATACATAATCCATACATTCAGCATAATTAAAGAAAAATAAATATCCAATATTTATTTATGAGATTTAGATGCTGAACAATCTTAAATATGAAATCCAATTTCTAAAATATATCTAATATATTTAACACATATTTAGGATGCACGAATCTTTTTAACCTATGGTGGGATTTTAAATCTATATGATTATGCAACAATCAAGACATGCAAACAAGTAACATATAATTTAAAATAGTAATTGACCGATTTAATGTTTGACATATTTTTAAAAATGAAATAAAATGCAATTCTATTGCCTTTAATTCTCCAAAGACATATTGTAACCACCTGTAATTTTCTAGAAATTTCAAGATATTTGAATGGTTAGGATTATTATTTAATATTTAGCCATTATTAATTAAATTATGCTTAAATTTAAATGTTAAACATTAATTTGGTTTGTGAATTTTTTATTAAATATACTTTAAGTAAGAATCTTCGATTTAAATTAGGAATTGTGATTTTTAACACAATTTGGGGAAGAAATTTAAATTTTTTTAATCAATTAGTTTAAGTATATAAATATGGTCTAAAATAAAACTCTAATGTCACATCAAACTCTCTTTCACTTTTCATTTTGAAGAAAAAACGTTAACTCTTCCCCTCCCCCTCTTTGGATTTTCGTGTGCCAACCACCCTTCGTCAGGCCGTCGCCGTCTCGCCTTAATCGACCGACACCTTCTCTCTTCCTTCCCCTTCGTTATTGCGACCACAACACCCTTGCCACGCCGCCAAACAAGAAGGGTCGTCCGCCCATCTCCGCCGCTGCTGGTCGCAAGCCGCCGTAATTTGTCGTCCATCGCTGCTAGAGCAACGACCACCGGATTTGTTTGGTATGGTGTTGTTTGGTGAGTTTCTTAAAGACTCCGTTAATGAAGTTAAGAGAGAGGGGAAAAGAAAATAGAATTTTGGGGAAGATAACTAAATATGATTATAATAAATTCTTATTATTGTTTTATTATTTTGATAAAAACCAAGGGAATATTTGTATTGAGTGTTTATGAAATTTTATAAAGGAACTCTTGTAATTATTTTTTATAAAGAAGCTATTATTACAATTTTTTCTTTATAATTTCTCAAAATAAGTCATCATTTCTTAACACTCAAAATAAACACTCACAATTTTATAAACAAACACTCATTCACTATCCATTAGTTTATTTAATAAGTTGTTTAATTTGAAAGAGAATATGAAAAGATAATTTATTGTATGGAAGGATAATTTTAAATTGTAAATTGATATTTTTTTGAAATACTTGGTTGATTCCGTGAGTTGTTAAAATTGATTAAAGGTCTATGTGAACACGAGGGTTATGAGTAATGGGTAGTGGTTGACTAGAAATCAAAGTGCTTATATCAAATCAATGATGGTGTAATCAAGTCCTAAGAGATGTTCTTTGTAAGTTAAATATTGACCTTGACTTTATGTTTAATTAAGTTTGACCAAAGTAAGAGTTAGAATGAAATTGGTCTTAGACCTTCCAAAATTATTAAACCTTAACTGTATTTGACCACCCGAGACCCTTGTTGACTGTTTTGACTAGCATTGACCAACATTGACTTGGTCAACTGGGTTTGCCAAGTCTCGGGTCCCGAAACCCATTTTTCTGAGTTACGCTCCCTTAGGTGAAACTAATGTCCTGAGTCCATTTTTTAGGTTCTTTTAGTGAACCAAGGTCTAAATTATCTGTTTTGTATGTTTTATTTGCTTAGGTTGTTAAGAAACATCTTTGGCTCACAGAGAGCATTTTGCGATCGTACTAGGTAAGGGTTTCTCACCGTGGATTGTATGGACCCTGTACATTGTCTTGTCTTACCTTGTAAATATATGTTGAGATTGATTCTTGTATGCATGTGAGTCTTGATAAGCATGTTGATATTTAGGATTGTTAGATGATCTGGTTATGACAAATGTGAACTATGATATGTGATGCTTTGGGATGATATATAATAACATGTTGTTGTGCATCATGTTAATTAGACTACTATTGTTGTTTTCGCTAATAGAAATCGGAGTCTTAATGTTGGTCATATGCCGACATCTTTCATATTTGGTGTCGGACAAACAATCGTCATTAATACAGGGGACATTTAGAGACATTAAGTGACGAACACATTTAGTAAAGGGCAAAAACCAACATCGAAAGCTTTGGTGTCACCCAAGATGAGCGACACCAGGAGACTTTTAGTGTCGTTCATGACCGACACCAAAAGTCTCTAGTGTCGCTCATTGGTGTTGGTTTGGAGTGACACCAATGCTGGTGTCGGTCTCGACCAACACAAAAAGTCTTTGGTGTCGGTCAAAAAGAGTCACCAATTCTTTTTGTTGTCGGTCTTTACCGACATTAAAAGCCTTTGGTGTCGGTTTTGCGCCCGATATTAAAAATATCTTTTTTTATTTTTTAAATTTTTTTATGGGTCACCATGCATGTGTGTCACCATTCTCAAAACTTTATAAAAAAACATGTCTTGAAAATGTCAAACCACCAAAATTCATCTTTACAAACACTTCAGCATAACATTTTACCTAGTATTAATATTATTCTAACTTTTGTTAAATTAACTGAAATTTCAGCAGCATAACGACGTAACTTTAAGATTACCAAAGATCTGTTAATCCTATAAATTTCAGAAATGATAATATAGAGACTACTAATCCGTAATATAAGAGACTTTGTCTCGCTAGAAATATTTGGAGAATAAATATATTTCAAGACTAATTTAGTAAACAATATATAATATATTATCCTGGGTATAATCAAAATACACATGAATATATTTTCATAGTGTATATATCCAAAATGATATACATTAACTAATTTTGTTCGATAATAAAAATCTAATATAAATGACAAGAATCGCAGAAATCTATGATTTATGTACCTTCACAGATTTTCATGATGTCACTACACAATAGAGAGAAGATATGTTAATAAAATATATAATTGATTAAATTATCTTCATGAATGAGTCATCATCACAATCACTAATCTATTTATTTATACATGTACCCTCACATTCAGTTATAATATAGGTGAACGAGTCATCATCAATTATATTAGGCAATGTTTCGATGAACCCGTACCCACAATCTTGGCCGATATCAACTTCATCATAAACATGATCTTCAATCATTTTTTGTGGAGATATCAAAACCATCGATCGTGGATCTTTTATATATAGAATACTTGCTTCGCTTGAGTGGCTAAAATGAAGGAGTCGGATTTATGTCCAATGCGATTAAGGTCTACGGTTGTAAATCCAACTTCGTCTACGTTAATTTCATAATTATTTTCCACCCAATCACATTTGAATAAAGTTTCTTGAAGTAGGCCATAATAAGTCATTTCTAACATAAGGGGATTTTTGTCATTTGAACTATAAACTTGCAAAGTTTGTGTCATTATCATAACTCCACTATTCTGCACACTTCTAAGATCATCTCGATTTTTTGTATGATATTGAATATCATTGACCATATAACTATTATAACTGACCACTTCTGAAAGGTCCGTGTAATACCCACCTCAACATAAATGATATAGAATTGTTCTGAACCCCTAAAGAGAGCCCAACACGATCACGCAACCAAGTATTGAATTTCCGATTATGTTCGTCTTGAAGTCATTTTTTATTTTTAAGATTCAATTTAGCCAACATCTGCATGTGTTGATCTACAAATTGGAGCACAACGTCTAAGTTATTACAAATGAGCTTGATCAATCATATCTTAGTTAGTGTTTTATAATTGGCAGCAGATAATGGTCGATCAATCTTATTTGCATATTATTATTTGATAATCACAATCCAACAGCTCCAACTCCTTGTAAGAATTCAGAGTAAAACTCTTTCGACTCTTCTACTATATAATTTTCTCCAATGCATCCTCCATCAATTTCTATTACCAACATAACCTTTCAAAATCTTCATATATCTTTCAAAAGATACATCCAAAATTGGTCCACAAAATTCTATCTCTCTTACAAGATCAACCACAAGGTGAACCATTATTATGAAAAATGATGTGAAAAAAACTTCTCCAAAAGACATAAAGTGACCATTACATCATCTTGCAATCCTTTCTACTTACTTGAATCTATTGACTTAGAACATATAACATTAAAGAAAAATATAAACGAATGATAGCGTATCGAACATGTTTAGATTAAATATCACGAATTGCTACAGGTAATAGTTGTGCATCAAAACATGATGGTCGTGCGATATTAACCCGTACATTTTCAAATCACTAATCGACACTGTTTTACTTACATTGGATGAATATCCTTCAGGTACTTTAGTTTTAGATAATGTTTTACACGCGCTCAATTTCTCATTTCTTGTTAGTGTGTAACATGCTGGAGGCAAGAATATTCTTTTCTCTCCCATTTTTGGGCTA
>JBBMEG010000015.1:2231098-2315523 GCA_037832605.1 Cyclanthera cordifolia | reverse complement strand
GGAAAAAAAAAAAAAAAAAAAAAAAAAAAAAAAAAAAAAAAAAAAAAAAAAAAAAAAAAAAAAGGAAAAGGAATATTATGGTTGGAAGTTGAAGGGTGGTTAATAAAAATTCACAAGAAATTGATTTGGGAGTAGTTGAAGTTATGATAATATGGATCTCCCACTTTTATTTTGGTGACCCACTCTCTTAATATTGTATTTACAAATGGGACCCACATTATGACTTTTGCATATAGTTTCTCAAGAAATGCCAAAATTTGCATTTAATCTTTCAAATTTGGCTCTAAACAACTCATGATCATATTCCTTCTCTCTTTCTAATGCATTTGTAGATTTAGTTTGTGTTTGGAATTCAACATTATGATTAATGTTGTTTCTTATGGTTGAAATTTCATTAACAAAAATAATTCTAAAAAGTAGTCAATTGGAAAATTTAATACATTTTGGTTAGATACAAGATTTTATATGATATATGTTCGAGTGTCGACCAACTATATTAATGACATGTAGACTCGACAAGTGACAAATAATATAAGAGAAAATTGCACAAACCACCACTAAAATGTGATATGTTGCAATTAACACCCTTAATTTTTAGGATCATCAAATGCACGTGCTCTGATACCATATTAGAAACTAGATAGTGTGGGCATCCATCTCAAAACCAATTCGCTTTGAGAGGAGTAGCCTACCCGATCTTTAAACATGTTGAGAAAAATCTCCACCTTTTCAATGTGGGACGTTTGCCTTAAGGTGACAATCTTCCAACAATTATACCAATTTATAATTATAATTGCCTTTTAGCGAAATATCTTCAACAATTATAATTACACCAATTTATAAAAAAAAAAAATTTAAACAATAGCAAATTATTTCTACATCAATTTAACTTGAATGAATCCATCCATTTCTGTTTATTAAAGCCATCTATTTTACAGATTGATTGAATGTATCGGTAATTTTGACACCCATAGAAGTTTTCTTTTTCTTATTTTGTTATTCATAAAAAAAATGTCCTTTTATTTATTTCTCCAAAATCATTAAGGATTAGTAATAACAAAGGCTCTTATATTTTTCAAAATAATAATAATAATAATAATAATAATAATAAACGGAGGCTCTTTTAAATGTTAAATTACTAAACCATCTTTAATTAAAATTATTACAACGATTATTTATTATAATTAGAAATTTATCTAATATACTCCTCTTAAAATTTCTCAACAATTTGATAAATCACAAATTCATATTTATAATCTATGTCACCCATGATATCTCTTGTAAGTTTAATTCTACTATTTCTTTTTCTTTTTCTTTTTTTAATTAAAAGACTCGACTAAGGTCCAAGCTTAAGAAACATGGCCTATTATAATTTCGAAGTATTAAAAGACATCTTTGTCTAAGAGGGAAGAAAAGAAAATGAATAAATGAAGAAAAATAAAAATAAATGAGTAGTTTATGGAATGTAATTCGATAGGTCAAACGGTAAGAAGTAATAACTTCACTTCTCTTTTCATCCTCTCCTACCACACCAAACATGCCCTAAGAGATCACTATTGACATGCCAATAGGACCTTCTTATAAATTAAAACATATGAATAAGAGCATAACTCAAGTGTCATAAAATATATTTATTGTAATCAAGAGGTTACAATTTCAAATCCATACTTCATATTGACGAACTAAACCTCACCTTTTTAAGTGACATTTTTTAATTCAATAATAATCGAGGTAAAATGATTCAAACTCACGACCTCATGAGTGTAAAGTCGCATTGTCATTTCCATCTCTACAATGTTCACCAAAACAACCTTAGATTCTCAGAAGTAACCTAACATCACATTAAAACACAAGTAGCAGAACTGCAAAGACAGCAGCTCAAAAACAAGAGTGTTTGGTTTCTGTGTTAAAAGTGTATTATATAGTTTGTAAAACAGCTATATATATAAATTACACATGCAAGTCATCTACAGCCTGAGAAAATGTAAAAAAAAAAAAAAAAAAAAAAAAAAAAAAAAAAAAAAAAAAAGAAAGAGAGAAAGAAAGAAGAAGAAGAATAGTACATTAATTACAAATTAGAAAAGAGGGATCGGAGGACCATGAGAAATTAAGTGAGACAGATACGGAGATACCAATTCAATGATAGTTTGATTAGTGAAGTACTCTTCTAATTAATATCAGAAAGGTCATTAATTAATTGAATCAAATCCAACTAACGCCCAAAATCAACTCTTTTCCATCATTATGAAGACCAAATGGGAACAAAGATCTCGGTATATTTTTCTTGGCAATCAAACAAAATCTTAACAAAGAAAGTAAAAGGGGAAAAGGAGTAGAGGAAAGCAAAGAAAAAAGAGAGACAGAGAATAGAGAGTTGAAAAAAGAGATAAGTGGTTGTAGTACCAATGGGGTATACAGAATCTAGAGAGAGATCTCAGCATGAGAGGAAATATACAATCCCCTGCTTAAATACATCTTTTTCTTATATCCATTAATGTCCTAGCCAACTACTAATAATTTCACTATTTTTACCAAACAAACAGTGGAACTCAAATTTTTTTTATTGTTTAATCACGCTTATCTCTAGATGAAGACAGGTACTGAGAGAGTAGTTGTCTATATATTAATGTCACAAGTTGGTCTCAACTTAAGATCTTGAGGAGAGCACACCTTCGAAACTCTAACTTTCGACGATTGCGCCACCCCTTGAGACTCCATGACCACTATAGATAAATTCATAACCTTTTAGTTTCTCATGACCCACTTAACCAATAGGCAATTGTTGGTTAACAATTCACATGACATCTACTTTTACAACTATTCTTTAGTTTCTTCTTCTCTCTCCTCAACCTCTTCATAAGAACCTGAAATATTACCACACTCTCACATTCCTTCTCTCATGCCCATCTTTTTTTCTTCTCTCTCTTCCTTGATTTCTCTCTCTCCAGTTGTTGAAACTGACATAGGCAAAGCCATTGTAATTCTAAAGATATAAATCATAGATAAAGAGAATATCCTTCTCTAACAGCTTGGTGTTTTTCTTGGGGACAATGGAGTTGAAAGCAGCAGATGTAGCAGAAGTTCAACCAGTACAGCAACATTTCCATGTGCTGGCAGTGGATGATAGCCTTATAGACAGAAAGCTTTTGGAAAAGCTCCTACGAATTTCTTCATGCGAAGGTAAATACATAGTTTATCCCATTTAATTAATACCTAGTTCTCTTCCTAAATATTTTACCTTTTACATCTTTTTTAACTACTTTTTCCAATACCAGCAGTGACCTGCGTGGAGTCTGGAGACAAAGCTCTTAGATATCTGGGTTTGCTTGATGACCTTGACAAATTTTCTTCTTCTGCCACTTCATTTTCTTCACCGCAACTCTCCCACCAACAGGTAATTTTCCTTCTCGCCAAGCGAAGATCTCTCTCTCTCTCTCTCTCCCGCTCTCGCTCATAGTTTTCTTCAATGCATGTTAAAGAAGACGGGCAAATTAAAACATGAACAAAAACACCAGTTTCCGTCTTTTCCTAAAGAAACTCTTTTTTTTTTAAATCGTGACTGTTCGAGTTGGCTTATGTACACCTCGACTATTTTCACGAGACATGCGGCCGACTTTATTATATTTAAGATTTAGATGTCAAGGAAATTTATTCGTTGGTTTTTTAAGTTACTTAAAGTCATCTTCACCATTGAATCAATTCATGATGTTTTTTCTAAAAAAAACTTCATATCGAAGTGAACTTTATATATATATGTATATATCATAAGAATCAATGATGATCAATATCCCAATTGAGACCATCTAAAACTGCATGAAGATTTTAAAAAAAAGGGAAAAACAGAAAACATGTTATTTCTTGTAATATTCAAGTTTCTGTAGTTTAGTGCATTCATCAAAAAGAGTCTTGAGAACGTGTCCAGACAAATTCACTGCCAATTGCATACTTTTGCGTGCATCACACGAGAAGAAAATTTTAGCTTTAATGCAATAAAAAAATTTCAACTGCATTCAATCAGCCGGGAATTGATGAAATTTTCAGTGGAAAAGGTTTAGGACAGGGGGGCCCTATGTTATGTTAGCGTGTGTTTCTTAAGCCTTTTGTTTTTTTTTTGTTATTAAGTAAATCATTATCATTTTGATTTTCCATTGTAATGATACACAGGAAGTCAAAGTCAACCTAATCATGACAGACTACTGTATGCCTGGGATGACTGGTTATGATCTACTCAAACGACTCAAGGTCAATTCCTTTACCATCCTTTCACACATATGAAATTCATGGCGTTACTTTTCCTCTAGGGGTGTTTGTTTGTAGAATTGTGGAGTGTTTATTTTGAGTGTTTAGAAATGAGAAGTTATTTTGAGTGATTATAAAGAAGAAATTGTAATAATAGCTCGTTTGTATAAGGTTTTTAAAGAGTAATTATAAAAACTCGTTTATAAAATCTCCATAAACATTCAAAACAAACATCCCCTAAGCTTTCGGTCATATATGATTCTTTATTTTGGCCACCTAATTTATATGACTATTAAAAATGAGAAGGATATTTACAAATCACAAAGCAAGGCACCCAAATGCAAAGCACATAAAAATATGGTATCAGAAAAACAAATAGACTGGTATAAGAAGACATTCTAAGTCAATAAAAAAAAAAAAACATTTGGACAGAAATAATACTACAATTTCTAATTAATCATTCAAAATAACCTTTCATAACCTTTCATTTCTAATCACTAACAATAATCACTCCATAATTATTCATCATAGCACCCAAGACCCAAATTGCTGAATTCTACTTGTGAATACATTAAAAAATTTAAAACTATTCAAGTAAAGAATCAAATTACCTAAATGTGAAAGGTAAGAGCAAAGCATATTTTGAAGTTAAAATGATTTGTTTTCGAACATTAGAAAGATATTAGTGGATATGACTGTGCTGTGCAGTGAGTAGTTAAAAGAAATATCCATTTTCTCTTTTTGTTAATCACTAAAATATTAGAAGAATATGAGTGCTTACTTGATACGTGCATTTGCAGGAATCTTCCTGGAAAGATATTCCTGTTGTTGTCATGTCTTCAGAGAACGAACCTTCAAGAATCAACATGTAAAGTATTCAACTCTTTCACTCAATTTCTTTACTAATGCTCACTTTTTCGGTTCAATTCACAAAGTATGGCTTTCTAAAAAATGCGAACCATCACGATCTTAACCTATGAACTTCTCAAACAAATGCAATTTACTTACAGGTGTTTGGAAGAAGGGGCAGAGGAATTCCTTTTGAAGCCTCTTCAACTATCAGACGTGAAGAAACTCGAGCCTCACCTTCAAAAGTCCCTCAGCCGCCATTCATCTGCAGAAATAAAGGAAGAAGAAATCGCCGATATCGGAATCACTAATTGCGACGCCATCGACAACGAAAACAACTTGGAAGTAGAAAATAGCGACGAAAACAACTTAGAAGTAGAAAATAGCGAAAACAACTTGGAAGTAGAAAATAACGACGAAAACAACTTGAAAGTAGAAAATAACGAGAACGATACTAACAATGCCTTCAGCAAGAGAAAAGCTGCGAATCCAGAGCCATCTGAAAGACGGCCAAAACTGAAAGAATTGGAAGCTTCCGTATGAGAAAAATGGTGCGATGGCTCCCGTCATTGGCGAAGAACACAGCTACAATTACTTCGAACGCTTAGCTGCAATACATTCGAGTAACTGCGGCATTTTACGGATGAATTTTCTATTTCAACAAGGGAGTTAAGATAGGTCATTGGCTTGTATACCATCGTGGCTTTAATAATGTCAGGTTTTTGGATCAAGATGGAAGAACTTCCCAAAATGAGATGTTTTCGAGGGAAATTAATCTAGGGTTTATAATCCGGACAAACATATACCCAAATGAAGTTTTCTTTTTGTTTGAAGTTGGTAATCAACTACTAATCACAAGAAATAAGAGAAGCCGTATAAATAAGTTATATTTATTTACAAAAAAAATAATGATAATAAATATTCAATTAACAAAAATAAAAATTGATTATGAAATTCAAGATAAAAGGATTTGATTGAACCACAAATATGATAGTTATTAATAATATAAAATTGATGGAACACTATTTTATTTAGCAAATGAAAAAAAAATTGCTAACATGAATACTGATAGATCACATTTTTCGATCATATAAATTCATATACCTAATCGTTTTCTAAATGAAAATTTGTATATTGAAATTTTGAATTTAAAATTTTAAAATAAAAATTTCATAAATATATAATTTCATGTTATAAAATTTATTGAGCTTTTAAAATTAATAAAAGTAAGCATTACATAATACGTTATAAATATTCGACAATTTTTTTACTAAAGCTGTCTATAATTGAACATGGAGATTCAAGTTTGTGATCGATTTCAACCTAAGCATTCAAATTTCTCAAAGTTTTCTCAAAGTTAATTGTAGGTAAGAACATAAAATTTTATCCAAATTAACTCGCCCAACGACATTAATATTAATATTAATCTAATAAACACCATGTCACTAGTTCCAATCTCTTACCGTAACTAAAAAAAAAATAATAATAATAAAAAGCACCAAGATGGCCTAAAATTAAACGTACTCAAGATGGGTTATCCTGTCACAACGGTTACACTTGGGTAGGAAAAAATTACTACTTCAAAAGCTACTCCAAAAGCAAAGAGCTTGCGACTCATATAGTTGTTTGTTTATTTTCGAACATAAAATAGAAAATTGAAAAGGGAATTTTACAAGCTCTGTGCTACTACTTAGTCAACTTCCACGAGAATGTGCAGCTGCCAAAAAACATTCCAAAAGAGCAACCAGTCCACCAGCCACCTACCAGGAAGATCTTAAGATCAGCATCCATGGGCAAAAAGCTGACCTTCCTACACAAAAGAACATACCAGGTAAATTATTCATAAGCTGCTGCACATGTTTTCAAGTTGTTCTTGTGCCCGTGTCATGCTCCTACAATTCAGAACTAGTCTAAACATGCCTAGAGAGAGGCCCATTGAATATGAAGTATTTGTTTAGGGATTCATGTTTTAGAGAGAAGTCAGAAAAAAACACTATCCTAAGATCTTAGGTTTCAACCCACTAAAAAAAAAACTGGAGTTGGGATTTTTGACCGTGGCCCGAAGTCCTAGAGACCTCGAGCTCATATCAAATTTAACTTAGAAATTCAAATGTGCTCGTTTGGAAAGTGAAAAGCTAAAGGGATAGCCTACTATTTTGTTCTATGCAAATTTCGGAGAAGAAACTTATCCTCTTTTTCTTTTTTTACCATGTTTTTAGAGCTCATCCTTGGCTGCTTCTGAACCTGGCTTTGAGTCCTTGGGTTTTGAGTCAGCCTCTGTGTCTTTGGGTTTTGAATCTACCTGAGCAATCTTATCGCGATTTGTCTCGATGAAATTTATGATGTCTTCCTTCGTTCTGTCGCCGCTGTACACCACCAGCTTTCCACTTGCTGTGCTTAGGTACACAGTAGGGTAACCTTGGACATCAAAATCACCATCTGCTATGTCGTTTGCGGTGGCATCCTAACAAGTTAGAGAAATGAATTGAATCAAACCAAAGTTTAATGAATTGAATCCAACCAAAGTTTAATGAATTGAATCGCAAAGGTTGACGAAAGGTTGCACAAGTAGAGGCTAGAAAGTTTGTATACATCAGATATACTCACAGAGAAACATAAGCGAAATAAACTATTGATCGTATATCTATTTGAATGGTTACAAATTCACACATGACAAAACAATTAAACTCTTGAATAAAGAAAAATGATAGATTATCTACTAATATCCATCAAGTGCATAAACATTTCACAGACATTTACACTAAGGCTAAACAACTTGTGCATTTCACAAGAAGTAAAACTACTATAAGATTCAAAGGTAATGGATTATACGTTAAAAAAAGGTAATGGATTATGAATCATACAAACTTAGCGATGACAACATCAGGATCACTTTCATATGAGACAGCCACTTCCTCTAAAGTTGGAGCAAGTTTTTTGCAGTGCCCGCACCGTGGAGAATAAAATTCCAGCAAAACTGCCCGTTGAAACAGAGTCAGTTAATAATCTTGTAGTAAACATAAAATAAGAGAAGGCTGACTACAAAAACGATAATATAACAAAATGACTGCCAAGATTCTTGCAAGATATTGTCTAAAAATTCTTTGATTAAAACAAAGAAATAGAAGGGGAAAAACCCCCCCAAATTAAATGATAGGTTTTAAAATAAACAATTTAATTTGATTGAAAAACCAGGTATGTAGGGAATGACATATATTCGAGGTAGTTTTACATTACCTATTGGTTCAAATATTCAAATTCAAGAATAAAGGAAAATCAGAAGACAACTCTTTTCAACACCAAGAGATATGAGAATGAGATAAAAATAAGTTGTAGTGAGTATTATATGCCTAGTTACCAATCCTAATTATCAAATAAAACAAACGATTTCATCATATGTACAAACATACTGAGAACTAAGCTTATTTCTAACTTATAGTACTTGGATCATATTTGCTAACTGATATTGAATGATATGATACTCACCATTTTTACCAGATTTATAGACTAAATCCTGGAGGCTATCAGCAACAACCACTTTCAGAGGCTCGTCGTTACTCTCAGGAATAGGCTCTGACTTTATGAATTGTGGCACATTGCCGTTCTATAGTTATGAAATCAGATTAAAAAAACTACTGTATAAAATTCCAAAAAACAAAAAATAAAATAAAATAAAATACCACAATTATAATATGAACCATAAAAATACCATATTGAATAAACAAATTTGAAACTTAAAATCAAGAATTTGAGCACTATATCATGCAAACGCATCAACAGTAGGCAAAAGAAAGAGTTTGACCTTGTAATCCTTCAGCCAAGGAGCAATCTGGTCAGGCTCAACACCGAATTTGACATACTTAAACTTGCCATTTTTTTGCACAAGGAGGACAGGTGCTTGATCTTCCTTCAGTCCAAAATACTGTAAATGCAAACCAAAAGGGATTATTCGTCTGAGCCAGGATGAAGAACGAAGTAAGGAACTTAAACAGCCTCTTGAAACAAAAGAATACAAACTTGTAGGGCCGCTTGACTGGACTGACTGTCTCCAATTAGGAAACTTATTCCCTCTCCTTTGTATTTTTCAGCAACTTCGCGGTACTTGGATTTGAAAGAATCGGCATCCTCATTGGAGAAATTCAGAAACAACATAGCCTATTGAACAAAACATAAAAATATTTATCAAACCCTGTTCCTAATATTCCGTACCCCATAATGAAATAAAGATATATATATATATATATATAATCTGCAAGATACCAATGAAATTGAGAAATAGACAAGAATTCATTTATTAAGTAGCAGGAAAAGTGAGCCATGAACATAAGTGCACAATTACTCCATACAAAAAATTGAAGAAATCCTTGCCCCATGCCCCCATTACCTTATCATTAGGACTGGAGAAGAACTTGGTAAGATAGACGTGATTGTTAGGATCATTATCGAACACCGTTACCAAGGGAATATTAGATTCTTCAATGGACTTCTCCAACTTGGCTACATCAAAATCCTGAGTTCATAGTACCAATAAGAATCCGCATTAAAAAATGACGAATCATAAGAAGCCAAATCTACAAATTTTACAAGCATAACAAAAATGAAATTTTAGTACCTTAAAATCAACAAACAGTTCATCAAATGGCTTGAAAAGCCTGACAATTGGGCCAGATATAGATGTTTCTCCACGTGGAAGTAGCTTTGCATCCAAAGTGTGGCCAAAAGCATAGTCCGCACGCAACTTCTCAGCCACTGCAATGTAGTTGTTGAACTCTTCTCCAGAAAGTTTTGGAAATATTCCAACCTGCAAAGCCAGGGAAAATTTTATTTTCTTAACTACTCAGAAAAATGGAAACATAAACTTGGAAGAAAGTAAATGTCAGATGAGAGGTTTAGTTCATACAATGAAAACATTCTTGATGAGATTATTAGCATCCTCGGCGGATTTTATTTCGACAGATGCAGGTCCACTTTGCTTCTTCAAGTAGTCAACAATCCCATCTGCTTCGCGAGGTCCCTTGTAATCTTGACTTGATTTGCCCCCATTTCTCAATATCTTAAGAGTGGGGAAACCCCTAATCTCAAATTGACCTGCCAGCTCTCGGCTTGACTCTTCACTTGCATCCATTTTGGCTAAAACAATTGGAGGATCGTGAATGCTCAAAATAGACGCAGCTTTTTCATACTGTAAAGAGAGAAAATGATCAGATAAAGGAATAAGATACTCAAAGATAATTCAACTTAAACAGCTAGAATTAGTTCACCTCTGGTGCTAATTTCTTACAATGCCCACACCTAGAACATTGGAGAAAACGTTCAAAAAAAGGGGTCAGCTCAATGAAATTTCACGAAGTAACAATGCAAATTAAAACATGATAAAATCCTTGGAAGAATTAAATCTGCATCAATTCCATACATCTACACTGCTTCTCGGGGAAAGCACCGCAAAAATGTTCCAAGAGCAAGAATATCCAAAATTAAACCAAAAAGTATTCTCATAATCCAGTTCTTCATACATTGAAAAAACAGAACCAACGATAGAAGTACCAAGATCAAATATGTTCGATTTCTAAAAAAAAAATTGACTTTCAAGTACACACATCGGACTAACAAAACAAGGAAGGCATACATTCGTTCCCGGATACTAAAATCAAAACTACTCAATAACCATGCACTAAGAACAACCTATACAAACAGAGCTAAGATGCCAATTTCAACAATACGAGCACCGAAAACGAACCAAGAAAATAACCCTAAGAAACGCGCCATAAGAAATAAGATCCTTACAGAAATCACAAAATCAAACAACACAGCATCCATAAAAACAACCGTTAAGGAAAACTTGACCAACGAAAACAAGAAAATGGCAGCAAAGAAAACATTAAAAAAAAAAAAAGAACAAGGAATTATGAAACCATACCACGGAGCATAGAACTCAACAACGATGAAGTCGTGCTTGGCAACGACATCAGAGAAGTTCAAATGGTCCAAAGTGAGAACAAATTCCTTCGCCTCGGCCTCGTCCGCGTAGATTTCAAAAAAAGAAGCAGAAGAAAGAACAAAAGCAATCAAAGAGAACCGAATCAAAGAGGAAGACGCCATTGTCAAGCCACTGGAAGAAGCTCTCTCAGTAAACGATATTCAGAAAGGTACAGTCCGTGAGGCGGTTTTAAAGGAGACCGCCTGAAGAAATTTTATTATTATTATTATTATTTTCTAAATTCGGCTGAGAGTTAGAGCAAAAACGATATAAATATGATATTCGCACCTGACTGAACAGTTTACACGTGCCGTTCTTCTATTGGTTGAGTCTCGTCATCTAGTATTTGTTAAATTATAACTTGCGACACTGAGCTATCTTTTTTTAGTCATTTCGAGTGATTTGAGTAAACAATCGCTATCAATAATTTAAAAAAAAAAAAAAAAAAACTCTATTTAAATAATTTAAAATAAATCATATGTTCCAGTTAAATAGTTTTTAAAATACTATCGAATTGCCAATTTTATTTTTAAAGACATCATTACTTATTAATTTTTTAGTTAATTATATCAAAAAATATTTAATTAACTACTTAATATGTTTCACTAACAAGATACAAAGAGTAATAGATGATTAATTGATTTTTTTATTGTTACTTCATCAATAATTATGAAAATTATTTATTGAAAACTATTAAAAGGGAAAAAATAATACTATTATATCTAAATTTATCGAAAATCAATACTCGCGCTTCATATGGATAATTTACACGTGCCAATCTCTCGTGGATACATTCTTGTCACGTGCAGACGTTGGCGAGATTAAACGGCGATTAGTGTTACGGATGTTTTGGTGTGCAAAAAAAAAAACTATGTACTGCTGCTAGAAGATTTTAAAATGGTGGTCGATTAAAACGTGGCGACTATTATTTAATGAGTGTATCTAAAAAAATATATAAATAAATAAAATAATGAGTGGAAAACATCTGGAGATTTTTTTTTTTTTTTTTTTTAATTTTATCTATTTTCAGAATTTTAAACTTGACTACTTCCTAACAATGAAATCAATGTCACTCATTATTACTTCTTCTAAATTATTAATTCGTACTTTTTTTTTTTTTTTTTAATGAGAATGTTATAAAACGGTCTTTAGGAATTTTCTTTATGGAGATAACGGCCTTCTAAATTAAATGGTAATTTTAGGCAAAAATGGAAATCATAATAAATTAAACTATTTTAAGAAGATGCCACTGACCTATATTAATTATTTTTACAAAAACCCATGTCGACTATTATTTAAGGCCAAATTAATTCAAGATAATGCTGTAAAGAAGGGATTGACAATAAAATAAATAAATAGAGGATAAAAGATTAAATAATTAAATTTTGGAAGTTTTTTTTTTTCTTTTTTGACAATATTAAAATCAATTAATTACCGAACAGAAGAAACTTAGAATATTGGTTGATAAAAAAAAAAAAACATAAAATCAGTATATAAAACTTTAAAGGTATTAAAGTTGTTGCTAAGATTTTAGCGAGTAATTATAAATAAGAAACTATTTTGAGTGGTTATGAAGAAAAAAAAAAAAATAGTTCACTTGAATGAGTTTTTTATAAATATTTGTAAAAACTTATTTTTAGTAGTTTCATAAAAGTCTCAAACAAACCCTTGAATGAACAAATGCAAAAGTGATTAGTTTGAATGATTAGAAATGAATGACTACTTTAAGTAATTTTGGAAGAGAAATCAAAATAATAAATCGTTTGGATGTTATTGTTTGAATAATAATTGTAAAAACTCATTTATAATTTTTATCATAACACTATAATACCTTGAAACGAACAATCTCCACGGAAACGAGTCCCTTGGCATGATTGTACCAGCCTAAACAGTAATAAAAGAAGAGAATAATTTTTATCATAACACTATAATACCTTGAAACGAACAATCTCCACGGAAACGAGTCCCTTGGCATGATTATACCAGCCTAAACAGTAATAAAAGAAGAGAATGATTCTCGGTGTTTGGGCCGTTGTGAATCAGTATCTCAATAATCATAACTATTTTTCACTCACATCGTACCTATTATTTTATTTTTCTCAATACCATTATCTTTATTCCAAAGACAATTAATCATTCTCCACATAATCATTCTATTAACCACAAACACGATTAATTATTCTCGCCACCATCACTCATTTTTTCATTTTTCTCATAATTTTCATTCCTCCCATAATTATTTTCATTTTCTTTACCCAAACACATCCAAAATATGGGAACTCAAACAAATAATACCTGAGAATCTGTCTTAACTAATTGAACTGTGCACAAGTAGAGTATCTATATTTCAAAGTTAAGAAGGCGTCGTCACAAACACTAAAACCCACATACAATGAATTATTGAGTATAACAAAATTGTTAAAGGATGAATTTCCAAACTCCACTGAATTGCAATAATAACTATATTTTCGATGACGCGAACAATTAATGGTTAGTTGTCCAAAGATCTAGTTAATTTTCTATTAGTGTAGGTAAAGTGTTTTTTTAGGGGCGAAAGAAAAAATAAAAATTCGACCAAATTAAATTGAATCAAATATCTAAATTTAATTATTAGTGAAAATTTAGTCCCTATAGTTTCATGAAAGTTAGAGCTTAGTATCTATGATTTGAAAATTTAAACTTTAATCCCTATGGTTTGGAGAAATATATAATTTAGTCTTTATGGTTTGGAAAAATATAGAATTTAATCCCTATGTTGGAAGAAATATAATTTAGTCCTTATGATTTGATAAAACCTAAAAAATAATTCATGTTATTCGTAAATGGTAGGCGAATTAAGTAGGTACATGTGATGTATGAATTTTTTTTTTCTAATTAATTACTCACACACTCTCGTCATTAAACACAAAAATAACTAACTTTTACATATTTTGTTCATCAATAATTACGAATGTCAGACTATTTTTTAGATTTTATCAAACCTTAGGGACTAAATTCTAATTTTTCAAACGATAGGGACTAAATTGTAGATTTTTCCAAATCATAAGGACTAAAGCCTAGATTTTGAAATCATAGGGACTAAATTTTGGCTTTCATGAAATCATAGGGACTAAATTAATAATTTACCCTAGCTTATTCATGGTAAATGTTGTTTTTTTGTTCATAAAATAAAATACTTAAAATCAAATTAAAAATTGAAACCGAGACAAAAAGTTAAAAATAAACCAAAATTTAATTGAAACTAAAGCTTAAAAACAAATCAAAATCGAACCGAACTAAATTAACACCGAATTAATGATTTTATCATTTATGGGACATCGATTGTTGAAAAATCGAAGATATTAATTCATATACTAATTCGGACGTCGGTTCGTTAAAAAATCAACAAAAACCAACATGAAAACACCCCTAATGCTTTTTAATAACGGTAATATTCGGACCAATTTGCACAAACTTATACTAGACCACTGCTTAATCTTACTGTATTCGAGAAAACTGATTAAAAAAAAAATCTAGGTGTATCATGAATTGAATTCCTTCTAAGCATTTAATGGTTCTTATATTCATTGTGAAAAGAAAAATAAACCCTTTTCGAAAATAGATTAAAAAACTTAATTTCCAAGCAGAGATGTCAAAATTTGCCAAAACAGATATTTAGAAAGTAGTTTGTAGGAAAAGGCTTATCTGGACTTCCACCAAAAGCTTCGTATTCTGCCCGAATCTTCTGCTTAAGTCTGACAGCGCTCTCTGCAATTCAAATAGACAACAATGCTATTGAATTTTATTCCATTCTGCTTCAGGGTTTAATGTAGCTTCAACTTGTATTATTAAAAGACACGCCACAACAAAACACGATAGTCCTGCAGTACACAACCAAAAGTGATAAACATTTTAGGAAGACCACATTCCAGTAAGACTTCTATTATGCAAGGAAATGATATGAGATATGAAAGTAAGTCATGCATACAACTTTTCCATATGAGTATTTGGCAGGCATCGAAATTCTCTCATACATATTTCGAAGATGCGTCATCGATCACAATGCCCTACGATCAACAAAATGTCATTTTCAGTGAGAATTCTTGAGTAGATATATTGCCATTTAGCTGGTGCTCTTGAATGTGTAGTGGTGCTAAGCTCCGTTTCTCGATTACCAAAAAAAAATGTTTGTGACTAAACAACAACAACAAAGAAACAAACCTCTGGAGGGTCAAATTTAGCACCAAGGTTGCTGAGTTTGGCATGGGCTTCAGCATAATCTTTGAAGAATGCTCCTTGATCTTCAACATATTTTTCAGCGTAAATCTGCAACAAAACGTTGGTAAATAAAAACCACATCGAGCCTTTTGATTGCCTTATGAAAAACTAACTCCATTCAAGATATAAATTTAAATATACACGGGCAAACAAAATGGACTCTGATACCAACTTAGAAAGTGTGGACATCCATCTCAAAACCAATTGGCAATAAGAGGAGTAGCAGGTTATATATGGTTGACAGAGCATACAAAATCAAAGCCCACAAAAAAAAGAAAAGGATGGAGCCTACAAAAACAGCTTCAAATCTGAAAAATTTTAGCTTGGCGACTAATTACAAAAATACTGTCACCGAGCCTCAAAGAGAAATATTGAATCTAATAAGAGACTAAATATTCTCAGTAGATCTCTCCTTTCCCGGAAAGATTCTATTATATCTATTGCACCATACATCCCACATAATAATAGTGCAAGCCCCAGACTGAAAGAGAAAAAAAATTGTTTTTTTTTTCTTTAAAAGGAGAGATGTAAACACTACTTATACAAACTAATCTATTATTTTACCTTGAATGATGGATCTTCAAAGAGAGCAGCATCAGTTGGCAATACAAGTAATTCTTCATCTCTCCTTTCTTTGATATCCTATAGAAGTGGAACAAACAAAGTAAGCAAAAACTAGTTTGCCGTCTTCTCCCAACGTAAGAAAAAAAGGCAAAATATGGTATGAACCTTAAAATATGAGTTGTCAAACTTCAACCATTGCGCGGTCCAGGATTGTCCACCAGGTGCACCAGGCCCATCTTTCTGCCAGTCAAGGAAAAATCAAGATAAAAGGAAATGCCCGAGAACTGAATAGCAACTACAATGTCGTCACGTATTTAAAGCAATAACGACAATTCAAAATAGCATAAGGTTTGAAAGCCAAGCATGAAAGACTAAACAGAAGATCATGTTCAACGTATCAACTGATAATCCATCTGTACTTTTTGTATGAAAACTAGTGGTAACCTCCCAATATAAGGAATGTCATTTCTGGTTCATCAGTTTCCTCATACTGTGACACTAACCATTTGCTAGACGGTCCAAAACCAAAGACGGCATAGCATGTCTCAATTCAAGAATTTCAAGTTCCCAATAGAACATATTACGTTGAAGAACATATGACATAATTTATGGAAAATGTCGTTTTGATACCAATTTGTAACATATTACGTAACAATTAGAAACCTACGTCCATTAATTGACAAAACCGTTGGTTCTGTTTCATTTGGTTCAAATTCGGTTTTGCTTCAGTTTTTTTGTTTGATTTCAATTGGAATTTTGTTTATTTTTCGATTTTTCAGTTTGTTTTCAATTTGATTTTAAGAATTTTAAAAACAACAGTTTCCATAACAGCTTGCTTAAGAATTCCAGGCTCTCAATTAGTCCCAAAACTGAGTTTTTCGATGCACTCATCGATGCATTTCAGGATTTCCTTTAGTTCTTCTACCATTCTTTCCATTGCATCTCGTTGTTCCTAAGTTGGTGCTGCTCATTTCCTCATGCTCTGATACCAATTTGTTAAGTATCTTTTCCTATCAACACAAGAAAATCTCTAACAAGAACTCACTAACAGGACACTCACAACAATGATAATAATCACGGAATTATACTATTTACTAAGGAGCAATAGATCCTAGTTCCTACAGCCTTACCAGAGACGACATAAAAAGATAAACCAAAATAAGAAGCAAGACACGAAACCCCTAATATCCTAGCCAATTCGAGAAGGTTGGTATCTCTTATTCCTCTCCTTAACTCTCTCTTAGACTTCTCCCTTCTTAAGCTTTCCTCATGCTCTATTTAAACTTCATTTCCCCAGAATGGGACCACCTGCATTCATTCCCTTCCCTGCTCTTTCTTGCTCCAATACCCGTAGTGGTTTTTCGTCCTCTGCCCGATCTACCCCTCGGAGGATGGAAGGTGGGTTACTTCCTTTTCTTCACACTCAATTTCCTCTTGGACTCTCTTACTATGATGCGTGTATGTGTGTCGTATTTGGTGCCTTATAGATTTCTCCAAAGAGAGAATGGCGCGGGATAACAAATTGAACGTATGTAAGAGGCTTATAAAATGTTTTAAAAGGCTTAAGACAAAACCTTGTATGCCTCCTAATGCAGTACTCATTGTAAAAATACATCAAAATTCTTAATAGAACTGATATCCAAGAAAAATAGGATGTATAAAAAAAAAAAAAAAAAAAAAGGACAAAATCAAACATTTAAAAATTTGGGGGAAAACCTACGAGAGCTATCTGTTCTAATGGTATCATGTGACATGTATAACTTAGTAACCAATAGGTTACATGTTTGAATCTCGCAATCCCAGGTGTTGTTGAAGTAAAAAAAAAAAATAAATAAATAAAAATAAAAAAATAAATAAATAAATGAGAAACAAGCATTTTGTAATATAAGTAGATTAGAAAACAATATTTGATGAAAATTGTAAAAATATAAAATTGAAGAAACAAAGTTTGAAGCAAGAAAAGATCAGTTTTTTTATCTTTGCTGGATACGAAGAGGAAAAAAAAAAAAGGAAGTTAAGGAGAAGTCTAAGAGAGAGAGGTGGTCCCATTTGATAACCATTTGATTTTTCGTTTTTGGTTGATGAATTAGAAAGCTAAGACTCCTTTTCATAACCATTTGATTTTTCGTTTTTGGTTTTTAAAATTTAAGTTTATATTTACCTAAATTGTAAATTCTCTGCGTATGTTTCACATTCTCTTTGAGTGAGTATCTGAATTCAAACCAAATTCCATAAACCAAATTAAGTATTTGAAAGTTATTTTTGTTGGAGATACTCACCTAGTGGCCAGATGAGGCTGCTTCAACATATATATAAGATAAAGTGAGTTACTTCTCTCCTAGTCAATTGATTTTGAGATGGATGTCCACGCTTTCTAATATGGTATCAGAGCTTCAGGTTGTTGACCACCAAAATTTCGAGGATCTCACCCAAGCCGGCAAAGACTTAAGAAGACATTTGATGATCCCAAAAGTTGGATCCGACCCAAGCGAGTAAGTCAAAGCAGGTATTCAGGCCACAAATTCAGATCTAGCTGAAGATGGCTTACCCAAAAATGACGTCAACTTGAGGGGGCATGTTGGAGATACTCACTTGTGGCCAGATGAGAATTCTTCAACATATATATAAGATAAGGTGAGCTACTCCTCTCCTAGCCAATTGGTTTTAAGATGGATGCCCACACTTTCTAATAATTTTTTTAGCTTTCAAATTTTGGTTTTATTTTTAAAAATAAAAGATGTAAACATAAAAGTCATGAAAATTATGTATTGGAATAGTTGTAGACTTAAATTTCAAAAACCAAAAACAAAAAACGAAATAGTTATCAAACCGGGCCTAAGTTATCTTGCAGCCTACTAATTTTTCTTATCCAAATGAAGATAATTAAAATTGTCTACTCATGTCAAAAGATTTCTAAGTCTAAGGATGATATTTTTCCTCGAGAACCCCATAAATGTATTCCCACCACCGCCAAAGCCAGCTTAAAAATAGATGTTAGAATAAATTTAAATGATATCTTTATTATTATAAACCAAATTTATATTGAGAGAAAAGAAAAGAAAGAACAGCTGTACAAAAACAAATAGCCCACAAGTCATTTGTCAGTTATTAAACAAATTAGGTCCAATAAAGTCGTGATTTTCTGGACTAGTTGTGAAAGTAGGCTACGTTCAGTTTCTTCCATTGCATTTTTTTTTATTATGACCTCACTGCCACAAAGGAGGTAATCCCTTTGGTTTTGAAGAAAATTGTCAGAAGTTTCATTTAGTCTTTATCTCTTGATTGAGTAATCCTGAAGGCTAAAATTTAGAAGATGAATGTCATGTTTACATAACTAGAGCGGTGCAGCCTTTACAGCTTCATTAATGTATATCCACATCCCAACCGCTTATATAAACTTGGTGTCCGTTATACATTAAAGGTTTTGGAGCCAAGCCATCTCTTGGATTACGTCAACTATCATGCGCTTTTCAACAATGCTAAAGATTCCATTCTCCATATTCTAACTGGTTTCTTCATTAGTGCTTTCATGGCTATTCTTTTGCAGCTTCATATGAATCTTTGGAATCTCATATGACTTTTATTTATAACCGGGAATTGAAGCTTCCCCCCTCTACATACCAGGGGAACCCGCACTCAAATTCCGGATTCAAAAGACAACAAGGAACTTTTTTAATTAAACTCGTTGGAAGCTTTTGAACTTACGATCTCCAAATAGTGCATATCTTGGGGATCACAAGCCTGTACCAAATAGGTTGGGGAAAATGCCATACGACTTTTAGATCCTCTTCTTGGTGTTCATTTACCAAGCCAGGTTTTGTAATTACTACTCTTTCTCATTTATCACTTACTGAAGTGAATCTATAATAGCTCTTAGACAATCTTTTAAGAAATAATAGCTACAGACTTTGTTTAGGAGTTCTTATATCTTCCCTATCTTTCATACTTTCTTCCACAACTAGCCACTGATTTCATATTAGAAAAATGTGGGTTTCTTAACAATATATAAGATAAGAAGAGCGTTCATTTCACAATATTAACCATCAGAAAGACAAAATAACTAGTTAAATCACATATTATCTTTTTAACTATTCACAACATAATGGTAATATACCGTATATTTGGTCTCTGGCTTGCCCCATCCACTGCGTTCTGGCCTAGATCTCCCTAACGTGTGTGCCCCCGATAATGCAACTATTTCCTAAAGATCCAGAAACTTGTATCAAGCAAAACGATTACGCATAAAGTATTTACTCAAATCACAGACTAATTTAAATTACCTTGTCATTCAACCCCATTCTGTAGAAAACTTCTCGTAGATGTGCAGCAGGTGATGGAGGACCAGCATCTAAACAAAGACAGCTTCTTAACAATTTGTGGAAAAGAGTGATATAAGAGGGCATTGATAGACAAGGCATCTTACAATCAAAGACTAGAAACTGCTCAAAAGCCAAATATAAAGAAACAAGAACATTCTTCTTTGTAATTCATCCTAAAAGGACTAATTATATTTCCAAGCTGAATGAGGTAATGCACCAAACATTTTTTCCAATTATTTCGGAGTATCAAGAAAACATGCCATTCGCTTCCTCATTCTTTCACTTGTTCCACACTTCAAAATCTCATCTTCTAATAATGTAATTGGACTCCCTTCCAATGCACTTGGAAACAGGAGAACTAGACTCCGGAAAATCATCCGAAAAATCAATTTACTCTAACTCATGATTTAAACCAAAAATAAAAAAACCTAGACGGAAGGTAATTAAAAAGGGGCCAATATGACTAATCAGTTCAATCAACGTTAGCAACTCCTGTAGCCACATATACAGACTCAACATATTCAAATTATGATGACATGATCATAATTCACACCATGATATTTCAATGATTCGGTGCATGATATTATAACATAGCTGCTCTTAAAAAGGGGTCAAA
Source organism: Cyclanthera cordifolia (assembly GCA_037832605.1). NCBI lineage: Eukaryota > Viridiplantae > Streptophyta > Magnoliopsida > Cucurbitales > Cucurbitaceae > Cyclanthera > Cyclanthera cordifolia. Next base: position 2,294,702 of record JBBMEG010000015.1, on the reverse strand, counting down.
ATGTTCTTTTCGATGAATCCTTCAAATGGATTTTAACTTCATAATATTTCTCCACTGCAAATTCAAATAATAGGGTACCCATGAGAAAGCCAATCACTAAAAACTGATTCGTAAATAAATTAACTGATATTTAACAGAAATCAGAATTGACCCTAGTAGGCCAGCACATATAGTCTTACTAACCAGGAAGCCTCCCCTCTTCAGGGCATTGTTCTGATCCCACAACATCCACCCTTCCATACTTCATGGGGATTTTAGGTCCTCCAGCCTCCTGTATCAGAGTTAGTAGATCAAATCATTAGAACATTCAAGCTCGATCCCTTTCGAATTTTAGTCAAGGATTCATCTTAGTTCCAGAGATAGATAATTAATGACCTCAACAGCTGTAGCACTGGCCAGCTGAAATAAGTCTGCATATGTCACGTTAAAGTACTTCTTTTTTATAGGCTCAATGAGTTTCAAGGCATTAACAAGACCTGTAAGACCAGTCAATTAGAATGAACGCCATCAACCTGTAATGCAAGGTTATTGTTGAAGAATTACCAGCATTGGCACCATGTCCCAGCTCAACATCAAATCTTAAACTTCCATTAGCTCCACCCCTCTGTGGCCATTCCTCAATATTTTTATTGTAAGTTCCAGCATCATGCCAACCCAGGCGTACCTTGAGGGAAAAAAGAAACGTCAAATCACGTGTCCTAGGAGAAAAGTTCCTCCGTTTAATTCGATAAAACAATTCTTCAGAGAAAATTAATGTAGACGCTAGTCTCGTCTCAAAATTGCAAAAGTTCCACCCCCAACAGTACTGGTTATTTTCAATTTCAACGCAGGCAATTATTACTAGGAGCAGGGAATTCAGTTGCTATCAAATGAAACACAGAATTACCATAATAGGATGACAGAATGTGGTCTTCAGAAGCTCCTTGATATCTTCTCTAGCACTCTTCAACTGCTCAGGGTCCGACGCTAAGCATTTCGGATGAGAAGCCGCATTGAATCCACGACTCGATACACAAGAACTCGGCCTTCCCTGAATCAAGCGAAAACCCGAAGAAATCGAAGCGATTAGTAAATCAAAACATCGTTAATATGAACACGCCCACACTTAAGAGTGAGAACCTGATTCAGAAAGATGTGAGAAATTAGAGGTGACGATCCGAGGAACTTGAAAGAAAACGAAGACGAGGAGCGATCAAAAAGCGAAGGTGAGCGTGAAGAGAAAGTCAGTGCAGCTCTGGTGGCTGAGGAGAGGAAACGAGTGGTTGATGAGGCGGAGGAGGTGGCGGCGGTTCCAAAAGCAGTAGCAGCCATGGATTTCGTTGAAGTTGCGTTCTTCGATGCAGCAAATGGAAATGAATGCGATGGAACTGTCAGTCGTAGCGACAAATTCTCGGCCATTTGGGGCTTCGGTATTTGCGGTCTCTTTCCCTGGAGTTTCTCCTCTTCCAAAAAGGAAAATATTTTCTTAAGTGCGTATTTATTGAAGTAATTTAACATATACTTTTGTGACTAAATTTATTTTGCTAAAAGAATGAGAGCTCGAATGGCATCCGGAAATATCTAATAATCAACATAATACATATTCAAATAACTTAATTCCAAACACAAAAAATAAAAAATCTTAATTCAATTATTGTCGAAAAAAAAAAAAATTATTTTAATAACTAGAAAAAAAAATGCAAATAATAATAATAATAATAATAGGAGATTGGAGATTGAAACGGTAGATATATATGACTTATTGAATAGGTGATGATCGTTTATAAAATATACTCGTTTGCTTAAACTAATCAAGCCTCTATAAATAATTGGCAAACTAGGATCTCGTTATCAAATTACATAAATTAAAATATTAAATAAGTAAATAATTGATTTTCTTTTTATACATTTACACAAAAATATTATTTTTATACTTCAAAATTGTTTTATTTTTGCTACAAAATCATACTAAACACACTTAAGTAATTATATATGTACAATTATCAATTATAATTTTGCTAAAATAAGTGTAGTTCAATCGACTTCTTATTAACAACCTCAAAGTCAGCGTTACTATTCTTTAGCTTGCATAATGTCACAAAAATGTTAGTTATAATTTCAATATCATATCAGATTATACAAAATTTCGAATTCCTTGCCACTAGTAATTATTGTCTGATATACAATATTTATTAGATTTGTACGAATAAAACAACTAAAATCATATAACAAAAGGTTTATCATTAAAAAAATGAATTTGTATTTGATATTTTTTTAGTTTATTTGAATTTTGTTAGTTATATTAGACGATCAATTAAACCTAAAAAATTTGTTATAAGGTAATTTAGACTATTGTTCTTAATAATTTAACTCCATATACAAATGTAAATATTTTGTATTTTCTTTAGAAACAAAATGTCAAATTCGATCAAATTGAATAGAACAGGAGGACACTCATTACCTTGTGAAAGATCGCCATTTTTATATAAATTGAAAACTTTGTCCTGTTCTTACACTAATTGTCTTGTATATAGATGTGTGTATATATATTTCAACTACAAATTTATATATATTAAAATATAAATGTTAAAGAAAATCAATAAATTATTTTTTCTTGTACATTTGTGGTTTTTTATTGTTAATAGTTCAACGAGCGTCATGAGCTCGATCTTATAAATATGTATTTGGTTCTTAATTTATTTGATAACAGTAGTGTTGAGCTTGTGGTCTCTGTACTAAAAAAAATCAAATATATAATTTTAAAATTAATATTAAAAAATTTTAAGTTAATATTTATTATAAATTTGTAGTTAAAATTATTCTTTGTCCGGACCGACCAGATAACTCTAGTTCGAGCTTCTATCTTCAATTATAATAAAATCTTAAAATACGGAGACTACGAATAAATGTGAAGATAGGTTTTAATAACTATAAAGTTGAGGTTTTGTTTTCATATTTTGTATACGGTATATATATCCAAAAATTGAAATCAAACCTACACAATATACAGGGATGTAAATGATATTAAAAAAAAAAAAAAAAAAAAAAAAAAAAAAAAAAAAACTTCCATGACAGCTGTCATCCGTCTGAAAGGAGTCGTAACAACGCTAAGTCGTAGAGCAATTTCAGACTATGAATTGACGAACTCTTTTTTGGGTCAAGAATCTTTGTGATTCGAAAGAGAAAAGGTAGAAAAATGTCAAGAAAACCAACTTTAATCCTGTTTCTCTTAGTTCTTTCTGCAACACTTTCAGTCACCTTTTCCACCAACGTTCTTTCCTTTTGCAAGAAAAAGTCTGATCGTCTCCTTTCATCTGCTGTTTTTCCTCTCAACGGAAACGTTTATCCTCTCGGGTATGTATTTCTTCGTCGCGAGTACTGTAATCTTCAATGCCTTTGTGAAGCTTTAGCTACGGCCTAATTTGATTTTTTTTTTTTTTTTTTTTTCCTTTTTGGTACATTTTTTCGTTTGATTGTTTTGTTAGTTTTGTTTCTTGTATCATTCTGGCATCGATTCTTTATCGATGTTTAATTTTGCATCCAAATCTCTTCTGGTTTCTTATTTTCTGAGAGTTTTTTCACTTAGTTGTGCCTTACTAGCATACACTTAAGAGTTGGAGTATGATGATTGTTTTTTATTTTTGTTAATCTTGTTCCATGTATCATTCTTGGCATGGTCCTACATCGATCTCGAAATTTACTCTATTTGCTGCTGAATTTTTCTCTTTACCTATGTTCTCTACTTCTCTTATGCCTATTCCGGAATCTCTTTTTTTTTTTTTTTGAAATCATGAAGTTATATTATTCAGTTCATTGAGTTTCTCTGTTGCTCATTTTCTATTTTTAAATTCGATTATATTGAGTTTATGTTTGGTTCAAATTCTACTTGCTTTATGTTTAATCTTTCTCAGTTGTCTATGGTTCATTCAGTGATTCTTGCATTTCTTTTGTGTTTTTTGTTTTTTACTTTTATTAGATTGATTTATTCAACAGATTTGGTACCTATTTTGATCCATTTTTTTAAATTTTGAACTTGTTTCCGAAGAGGAGTTTCTCAATGCAGTGTTTTTCAAAACGTTATGAATTAAGTTTGTCTATACACTCTCTGGTTTTGTTTGATTGTTGGCCTGTATATTTGTTTATTTACCGCTGCTTCGATTGCTCTTTCATTATAGATTCTTTGTTTATCTCATGTAGTATAGATTATAGAAAGCTTACGTAAGTAATGGATCAATTCATTATAAATTCCTTCCTATTTCTGCAGCTATTACTCTGTGTCTATTAACATTGGCAACCGAGATGAGGCTTTTGAATTTGATATCGACTCGGGCAGTGACCTCACTTGGGTTCAATGTGATGCCCCTTGTACTGGTTGCACGAAGGTTAGTAAATTTGATGATGACAAATAACTGATTTGATGTTTGTTTTCTTTGCTCTTAGTGTTATAAATTTTACATGTATCTGCAGCCTCGTGAACAATTATATAAACCAAACAACAATGCTTTGACTTGTTTTGAACCACTGTGTACGTCACTCCACCTGACAGTTGACCAACAATGCGAGTCCGCAGATGAACAATGCCAGTACGAAATTGAGTACGCTGACCATGGAACGTCGCTGGGAGTGTTGGTCAATGACCACGTTCCTTTGAAACTCACTAATGGTTCTCTCGCAGCTCCCCGCATAGCATTTGGGTTAGTCTAGTGAATAAATCTCAGGATCTCCAATACCATTCTTATAATCTAAATTACAGTATCAATCCTTGGATATTTCATTTTTCTCTATGAGTAACTAGTTTTTGAATCTGGCTTTGCCTAATAAGTGAAATTGATCTTGCTTCTATCTTGTCTGCAGATGTGGATATGATCATAAACATTCTGTTCCACACTCACCTCCTCCTACAGCTGGAGTTCTTGGCCTTGGCAATGGTGAAGTTAGCGTCATCTCGCAACTAAGCAACATGGGCATAATGCGAAACGTCGTCGGTCACTGTTTAAGTGAACAAGGTGGATTTCTATTTTTTGGTGATGAACTTATACCTTCTTCAGGAGTAACGTGGATAAGTATGTCATCTGAATCTATAGGGTGAGTAGCTCTTCATGATCATGTTATCTTTTCGCAGCACAAATAATTGAAGATTCGTACGATAATCAATTCTTTTTTTCTTCTCAGAAATCACTACTCGTCCGGACCTGCAGAAATTTATTTTGGTGGAAAGGCTGCTGGTATCAAGGATCTTACATTAGTTTTTGACAGTGGGAGCTCTTACACTTACTTCACCTCTCAAGTTTACAATTCCATTCTAGCTCTGGTAAAAGCACAGACAAGGAACTCTCTTCTTTAGTGACATTCATGTGTGAAATTGTGATGTAAGATGAGATCTTTGATTTAAGGTGAGGAATGATTTGAAAGAAAAACCACTGGAAGATGCCCCGGAGGATAAATCTCTTCCTATATGCTGGAGAGGCACGCGTCCTTTCAAGTCATTGCGCGATGTAAAGAACTACTTCAAGCCCATGGCATTACGCTTTACAAAAACAAAGAATGCTCAAATTCAACTTCCTCCAGAAACTTATCTCATCATAACCGTGAGTCAACTCAATCTTGAATTCTTTTCTTTACTTATTATGTACCTAACAAGTTGTCTTCCAGAAATATGGCAATGTTTGCTTTGGGATCCTGAATGGTACTGAAGTAGGATTGGGCAATTTCAACATTATTGGTGGTAAGCAACATAACATTAGTGCAAAACAATTTCAACAATAAACACTTCGATCATCGATTTTCTCGTCTTTCACGTATTAATCGTTATATTGGTTTCTCATTCAGACATCTCTCTGCAAGATAAAATGGTGATCTATGACAACGAGAGAAGAAAGATAGGATGGGTATCTTCTAATTGCAACAAATTTAAAAAGTACATTACTATTCTCATCACCTTCTTTGCTTTGTCGCTCAAATGGTTTTATGGATTGCTTTCTCACCAAGATTTTTCTGCTTTGACTCACTATTTTTCAGGGAAGGTCAAAGCTTTTGTCAACCAGAAGAAGGTCCATTTAGTATCCTATCAGGGAATTATCACGAGTACATCCCCAAGCTCTTTTAGCAACGGTATAGTTAGAACTTAAAAAAAAGAAAAATAATAATAATAATAATTTAAAAAAAAAAAGAAAAAAAAAAAGAAAGAAAAAAAAGTTAGACTCGACCCCAAAACTTTGTATATTCCCAATGAGTGTGTGTATACTTTTTTGGTTACTTTGTATAGGCTGATGACCCAAAAAGAATACAAAGGAGATCGTGAAAGAAAGAATAATGGGAAAATTGCAAAGATCATCCCTTAATAAACTTTCAATTTGAGCAATCACCGTCTAAAGTTTCAAAAATGTTGCAATAACACCCTTAAGTTAATTTTAAGAAATTTTCACACTTGTGAAGAGGATAAAATTGTCCAAAAAATATTTAATTTTTCTTTTGTCTCTCTAAAAATCTATAACTAGAGAAATTCATAATTTCTTACCTCTTATAGATTTATAATGAAAATTTTGTAAATTAAATGTTTTTTAAATGTGTGTATATTTGTTAATTAGTGAGTTTTTTCAATACCACAATAATTTTTTTAGAAAGATTTAAAAAAAAATTATTATTAAAAAAATGATTTTTTTTTCTTGACATAAAATATCATTAATTATTAATAAAACATTTAAGTATAAAATTTCAACAAAAAAAAAAATCAAAATTTTAATAATTTCATTAAAAAAATTATCGATATATTAATTTTTTTTATATTTTTTATTCAATTTTTTAATGTTTTTATATTAATTTTTTAATTTTAAAATTTTCTTGAGAAAATGATCTATAAATTAATAAATGTACACATTTAAAAAATTCATTAGTTTATACATTTTTTTATTATAAGGTAAGAAGTTATGATTTTTTTTTCTTGAAATAAACAATCATCAATTATTAACAAAACATTAAAGTAGAAAATTTCAAACGCAAGTAAAAATTATCGATAAGATAAATACAGTCTAAGAGGTTTTGATTTTTTCCATGTAGAGGGAGGGAGGGAGGGAAAGAGAGAGACCTTCTTAGACTGTATTTATACTTGGTTAAAAATGAGTGGTTAACTACTACTTCTAAAGCCAAAAAACAATAATTCAACGGCATCAGTATACACTTAAAAAGCAGCATTAGTATACACCTAAAGACCTTGAGGTGACGGGTTCAAATCCGACACCCCCAATTGTTTTAATCTCAAAAAAAAAAAATAAACTACTTAAGAAAAATGTAAAAAATGTTAACACTTTGGTAGTCTCCAATCCACTCTTTTCTACCAAAAACAAATACATCAAACAACTCTCCCAAACAAGTCAAATTTCACTATGATTTCATACACTTTTTTATTCTTAATTAGGATGCCACTTCTAAGAACCGAAAATCCACACCAGTAAAAGTTCTCTTAACAGTTAGATTCAGTTAAGTACTAATAAATCAAAATTTATACATTGATTCAGCCTCCACTTATGTGAAAAGGCTATAAAACACAATATTTTACCGTTTTCACGCGTAAATACAGCATGCAATGTCAACGATCTTGTTGAATGAAACTCATACCTTCATTTGGGAAATGAAGTTTCCATGATCTCTACATCTGATCCTCTCTTTCTTATAGCCTGCTCTCATTTCATTGGCGCATATGGCATCTTCTTCTGATGGCCTATTCGAGAGGCCGTTCGATGAAAAATATCCATTTTTACCTTGGTTTTGTAAAAGGTACGATGGACGAACTCCCTCAAACGACATATCCTCAATATTGAGTTCAGACTTCCTCATTTTTGCAAACAGTCCCCACATATTTGCTAGTTCATTTTCCATATCTACTTCGTGGCGCTTTGCCTCTTCAAGTCTTCGATATAGCTCCGCTTCTCTTTGATCTCGATCAAATATCGCCTTTTCGAGTGCAGCCTCTCTTTGATGTCTAGCACTACCAATATGTTGCTTCGAATCATAAGACCTTTGTGCACAGCATGATCTACAGTAACTTTCCTTAGCATTTGTAAGGTCACTAGCAAGTTTGGCATTTTGATAAGAAAGTTTGGTCACTTCTTCAGCTAAGTTTTGGAGCTCAACTGCAGCAGCTGAAGCTAACTCCTTTGCGTATGAAGCTTCTTCGGCGAGTTTACGACTTTGAATTTCAAGACCGTCCTTTTCTTCAATCAGTCTCACCTTCTCTTGCTTCAAATTTTCTATCTCGGCCTACATTAAAATCATAAATGTTTTTATGGAAAAACAAAAAACAGAAGCAAAATCTAACAACAGAAACGGTAATCTAGTCTGCCAGTCCTCTAAGATAATATTTATCATGATTAAATAACGGTTTAGCCAGTAACCTGCATTACTTGGGAATGAGAAAACTTGTCACTGTTGCAATCTTTAGAGTCGTCTAGGGTCAAAACTCGATTCAAGCTCATGACACTAGTCGGGGTGTTTTCTTCGGCATATTTATCTTCCCATGAGCTGAATTTATGCCGTGCTTCAAAATTTGCTTGTGCGTAGTTTGGAAGATGCTGAGAAGCCTCATGATCATCAATTTCCTGAGAATCATTCGAATGATTCTGGAATGGTGACTCTTGTTGCTGCCTTAGCAAAAGCATTGCCTCTTGCAATTCTGCATTTTCTACTGTCTGCCAAAAATAAAAAAAATTAAATAAAGGAAAACGGAATAATAAGAACTTAAAAAAGATTACCTTCATTTGCAGTTGTTCCTGAAGTATTCTATTGTCCGCTGATTTAATCTTCAATATTGGATCCACAAAAAAAAAGAGCAACTTTGAGTTAGTTTCAAAAGGATCTTATAAAATCATCTGATTTAATACATGTCAGGAGAAAAAATATGACATTACCTCAAGTTCGAAGATTTTTTCATTAAGTTGAGCAGCGAGCTTAGATAAGGCCTACATTAAAGTAAAAAAAGAAAACCCTCATTAGAGTGATGATAGAGAAAAATTACCTTGGAAGAAAATAAAAACACCACAAAAAAAAAAAAAAATAAATAAAAAAAAATATATATATATATATATTTATTTATTTTTTTTAATAAGAAACAAAAACATTTTCATTGACCTAAAGTGCAATTATACCTGACTCAATTCAATGCTACTTGACATTTGTGGAGACAACCCAACTGATCCAATCATACGTTGCTCCAAAACACGTATTTGGCGCTTCTTTTCACTAATTTCATCCTTCAACTTTTGCACATGTTCCTACAAGATCCATTTACTATGATTAGAAGCCTTTCCAGATTCCGTAGTTCAACTGTTATTGTGGCTTAAAATTAATATAACAAACCTTAATTTGGGAATCTTCAGGGTTTCTAGCTGCTTGTTCTGACAGTCTTTTCAGTGAACTGGAACACAAGGCAACCTCCCCCGCCAACATTTTGACTTGCTCACATAGAAGATCCATCTGGTCCGTAAGAGTAGTCCCAGTCTGAAAAATAGTAAGTCAAGAAAATGTTGAGAATACTGTTTTAGATCATTATGCTTAACACGGTACATGTAATAAAGCATGTCAATTAAAAGAATCTAGGAATTATTCCACACCAGATAATTTGAAAGTTTTTTTTTTTTTGAAAAAAAACTTAGAAGTTTACAGCCAAAAAGATTATTCCAGGGTTGCTGAGAATGTTGACCAACAAGGTTGCTAATTTGTTAAGAGTACCAGGGTGAGGGACAGTCCGACAGTGGACATTTATCATTTATTATTAGCCGATAGTTATTAGAAGGCCAGGTAACAAAAGACCATTAATTATTATTGAGAAAAACCTAACCTCCCAACTTTTCATATTTTCAAAAATACATTCCTCTGAAAAAATTCTTTCCCCATTGTGCAAGGGAGGTTTCAAATAACTTACTACTTGTTGCTAAGTGCTTCTAAGAGTGAAGACTATCCCTACTAACCAACACGAGTCCTTTCAGCATGTTTTGTCCTCACTCACATGTATCCTAAGAAAATCCCTAGTAGGTCACTCAATCTAGAACTATTCGAAGCTAAGCACGCTTAACTATGAAGTTCCTTCGATTGAGCCACTGAAAAGGAAAGTGCACCTTGTTGGTATAGGTAGTACAAACCAATTATTTTAAGCCTTTCTTAGCCATGAGACTCTATCCCAAGATCCTCTCTCATTCAGATGTGGACTCGGTTCAATCATGTACCTCTCCTAACCGCGGACGTTACATATACATTATTCTTATTATATAACTCGGTGATCTCCAGAAGCTTGTAAATCCTTTTTAATTCGTAAAGAAAGAAGAAAAAAAAAGTAGTATTCATTCAATATCATTATGCAGGCAGTAAAATTCTCACCGGAGGCAGCCGGTGGCCATCCATAGTTGCACCAAATAAGTCACCTGCTTGGGTTCTCTCTTGAAATGAGTAAATAATAGAAGAGTGAGAGTCATCTCCCTTTCTGCAAACTGATTTCCTCCTTTCATTCTTCAATTCATCAGGTATCATGCGATATTTAGAAACTTTCGAACGAGATGCAGGTGATTCAACGGTATAACTCTCCATATCAGTAGTTGATGGTGTTCCGAACGCATTCTCAGGCTTCTGCACAGTAAACATAGGCTTCAAGTTCTCCAACTAGTGCTAGGAATAGTTTTCTTTATATTAAAGAAGGAAAGTCACAAGAAACTTGACGAATAAGCTGAATTTTATGGAGCTTGACTCGAGTGATTAGTATTGCTTTAATTTTCAATTTTATGTTTAAAAAACATTAATCAAACATTGTAGTCGGTCAGTTTAATGTTTACTCAATCTTAAGGGTCCAATGTTATGACTTTACAAGAAAGGCTTGGCATACGAGATTGACTGCTATATAACACATGTTTCCAATTTTATTAAAGAGAACACGTTGATTCGTGAGCATTGAGGACATAGCAGACACTATTCACAGATTTCAATGTCGAGACATGCTTACTATGGATTGGTGTTGCTAGTTGATAATAAATGCCCAACCCATCAGCTAAAGCTATTGATTGGTGGTTTAACAAGCAAATTTCTTTCTCCAAGTTATAGCAATTGATATTTTAATCCATAAAAATTATAAGATCAATCCTATATAGTAGATTAACTAGACATCAAACCATAGTATGTTTAAAAAACATATTGATACAATTATAGTGTCAAAGTACACATCATATAGCAACTTGTTCCATCACAGATTGCTACGGGACTTGAGGCAAAAAGATCGTGTGCCTATGGAAAAGACTGAAGAAGAGTCCAGCGGTATCTTGAAACCACAAAATAGTAGTTGATAAAAGTGAGTGATGAAAGAGGAGCAACAGTCACTCAAACACTAGGGGGTGTTTGGATTTGGGGTTGATGAGAGAAGAGGAGAGGAAGAGAAAGAAGAAGAGGAAATGGAGTCAATTAGAGATATGAAGTATTAGTTTGGGGATTGATGTTTTAGAAATGAGAGGTTGGGAAAACTTTTTTTGGAATTTGTGTTTAGTTTTAAATGAAATTTGATATAAAGTTTGATTTGGGGTTTGATAAGATGCTGGAGAGAAGTTGAGGAGAGGTCGAGAAGGAGTTTAGGGAGAGTTGTGATGTACTAAAAACAAACAAGAAGTTTAATTTCTCCTCTTCCTCTCCTCCAAATCCAAACACCCCTAAAATATACATTCCAACATGCCAAAAACTTGTATGCTGATCCTTTTACAAACAAACAAAAGATGGTTAAAAGAGATGAAAATATTACTCTGAGTTTAAACCAGCCAAGCATTCCACGCTTTTTGTTACTTTTTATATCCTTAACCAAATCATCTAGATTCACAACATCATCTCTTCCATCCACTGAAACCCCAGAAGCACAACTCCCACCATCATCATCATTCAGGTAGTCCCGCTTTCTATCAGGCAAATATGCCAGCTGCAAAATAGTAATAATAATAGTAACGAATAAATTAATAAATCATTAGAAAGAAGAATTGAGAAGATACAGGATTAAAAATAATTTGAATAAAGAACTCTAAGTTCATACTAAGTTATGATTATCCTAAAAACTGAAATAATTTTTATTATACGGACCTCATCTTCACCAAAAGAATGCCTCCTTCTTTGCCCTGGCTTTTCAGAGACACTTGATGGCAAAGCATTTTTAGTAGAAACTAGGATTAGTTTCGTCAACCTTTGAATTCTCCCCATCAAAGCAGCTTTGGCTTCTTCTTCCTCTTCCAATCTTGATTGTAATTTAACATGATCAGCTTCCAGCTTGATATCACACCACACAACAACAATAATTAACATACATTTCAATAAAGGGAAAAGCATAGCATTGCAGCAACATATAGCAAAATGAAGGCTAACATCACAAAAACATGACTGCAGAAAAAAATAAAACTCGACTCTTCTTAGCTAGGAGGAATATAAGAAGGTTTGCAAAGAAAAAGGCCAAGAGATTCCAAGAATTCAATTTTAAGTTCAGTCCTGCACTGGACCCATTAGATCCTACTGTTCTCCGTCTTTATTTATAAAATTCGATAACAAGAATGCCCATACCTAGCATACCAGAAGGAAAACTTATCCATACAGAATAAGAGAGTCAGACATACCAAAGAGAAAGCTACTATTTCCAAAGCTCCCAGCTCTCAAACAATCACTTCATGCCAAAGCTTATGTAACAAACTTAGAAGAACTTTAGCTATCATGCTCAATAGATCACAGCACAAGCCACAAATGATACAGTAAGATTAGATGTGTTTGCTAATTTTAGATTTTAGTAGGTTCTAGTACTGGTCGTTTGTTCATTGGTTATCTTGTCAGTAATTGATTTACCTAGTTGGAAACAACTTCTATAAAAAGAGGGATAGTATCTCGTATTTGCAAGACTTTTGCACAACAACAAATACTTCTGCCGAGTATTTTTGAATACCTGAAGCTTCAAATTGACTAAATCTTCTTGTGTAGACGATGCAGTTGTATTGGGGTTCTCCATTATGCCACGCTTTAATTGCTGAAGCTCCTGCTTTAAACTGGAAATTTCCCTCTGATACTTTTTAATGAGAGATTTCTCATCTATGATCTGATAAAGGGCATAGTTACTAAATAAATTTTACTATACATAGCAATAAATTAGAGTAAATGCCAATTTGAAAGTCCATGGAAAAAAAAATCTCATGTTCGTCTATTCATTTCCATGAGAATAATCTTTCAGACTGAGTAAGAATTATGTTATGACAGAACAAAACTTGCCTTATTTTGAGAAGCTTTTATTTCAACACGCTTGCTTCGTTGGGCAAACTTTAATGTGGTGTGTGTCTCCTCACTATTGCTAGAGGCAGGGGTCACAGTGCAAATGACCTAAAAAAAGATCATAATAAATCAGCAAACATGCAATAAATAGTGTAACTATCATAAACGACAGTGAGCATTAACACACAAATTTTCACAAGTATAAAATTTAACTGAATAAGTATGCTGACATACAGAAATTCTTCCATGACCACTTAGAGATGACTGCAACAACCGAGTAAGTTTTGAATCTCGATATGGAATGTGAGTTGCCTTTTCATCAGTTAACTTGGAAATCACCTGGAATAAAAGAAAATTTGAAATGTTAGTACATAATTTCAATTTTCTACAATTTGGAATAAACCAGACTTTCATTGGAAAAACAAAAATCACTAGAGATGGACTACGTGCGTCCCCATTCAATAGGAGATCTTCATCCTACTTGGGCACCATTCATCAAAGCTATGTTCCTCCATTTATGATTGTCAACAGACTCAACACCAATGGTCCAATACGTAATCAAAAGAGGTTACAAACATGAACATCTAAACTCTCATGGGCCCACAAAAAAACCCCTCATCTTTTCATGATTTTTTTTCATTTATGAAACCATTTCGAAGATAGCTATAATAAAATAGATAGTCATATTTTGGAGATAATGTTTGAAAATTGTGAGCCTACATCTAAATTTTTTTTTTTTTTCTTTTTCATTTATCAACTCTTCTTTTTCATGTTTGAGAAAATACAAAACCCCTGCCGAAACTAGTTACGAAAAACATTAACACTAAGAAAACAGGTCATAGTTACAAAAAAGAGGGAGACAATGACGCCAATATAAAGCCATGTAAAGGGTAGATTTAATAAGGTATTCAATAGTTCTTTGAGTATCCTTAAAGATGTAGCTGTTTCTCTCCAACCTCCATTTCCAAAAGAATGTATAAATTAATTTCAGCCATAAAAACTTCTTTTTCATTCTTGAACAGATAGCCAATCATCACATAATGAATGGGAGGTGTCTGCCATTTTTTATGTCTTCTAGAAAGTCTTTATCTAACATGATCCCAAGAGAGTTCAAGTTACCTCCCAAGGAAATTTGTCAGAGACCCATGGGCAAATCTCCAACTGAGCTCAGCCTACTATACCATTAAAAAATAAGCAGAGCAATATTTTCCTAATTCAAATTACTATAGTCGGCACTCAGGCCCCCCACAATCCCTAACTTTCTCCTACTCCATTGTAATCTTAGGAACATTAAAAATGGAAAATAGTAAAAAGGCATTGTGGGAGGATGGCTTAGATGAGAGTAAGTGACCCTCCTTTTAGACGAGCACTTCATTTTGTTTATATGAAACAAAGTTTTTTCATATAACCTTTTCTTTAATATTAATGCAAACAAAATGGCTTCTCTTCTTCCCAGTAATGTTTTCCTCTTTTTTTTTTTTGTACATTTCATTTGTTTTATAAACTTTCTCATTATTTTATTGTTAAAAAAACCGTCAATTAATGGAAAATAAGATATATGCTTTTAATTAGAAGAATATAATCCTGGACAAGAAAATTACATGGATAAGTTCTAACAGCAAGTGTAACTTCAAAAGTTTCATTTCAATCATTTGACTCTAAATGGATGAAAAATCAAAGCAAGCATCACACCATGTAGGCCAATATAAACATGTGATACACAGTAGTAACATCTTACAGTGCCCAGAGTCAGCAAGCTCTTGTTAATGTACGAACCCTCTTTTCTCCGTAAACCAGTTGTTTCTGTCTTTGAACTTTCAGATCCTGCAAGATCAATTAAGTGCTACAGCAAGCATTTGCATTCCATTAGGATGGCCACTAAATTGTAGAAAGAAACAAGACTACAAATGAACCATTGGCTAATATTGACTAAAAAAATCAATACGAAACCATACTCCAGAAAAAAGGTAAAATTTATTACCAGTTGGGACAATGTAACATCTTCTTCGCCATGATTCTCCCCATGTGGGCTACTTTCAATGGTCTGATTGTAAAGGGGGGGTGAGAAGTTAGATTCAACAACTAAATCTTTTTTAACAAGTTAAAATGGTTGGGACCATCAAAATATGAAACATAAATTGCTAGCTTTCATTGAAAATCAAAGGCAACGAATCCATTGGCAATCTAACATAGAAATATTTTAAAAATTAAGTCAGCCTTAAAGCATCTAAGAAATAAGAAAAAATACCAAAGTGAAAATAGTGTGACTCCGACTGCTAAGCAGATTGAAATTATTAGATCCCACATGCCGATGCTCTGTATATAAAAATAATATGAGAGAACTCTTTGAGTAGGTCAGCCACCAAAAAGTACTTCGAGAAAATCAAACATATAGGTGAAGCATAGAAGTTAAGGTAGGGTTAAATTATTTCAATAGCTTGCGAAATAATATCCCCTGCAAAAGGCGACATACTAGCATAAAAGGGAAACCCAAAAGAAAATGTATACAAATGTTAAAAGTGACTTCACAATATTCCAACCTTCTCCAGATGCTATCAATGAAAGAGCGTGAGCAGGGGACAAAACAACTTCTTCTTTGATACCCTCGACATAAGTTCCCTATGAATAAAAATTGAAGACTATTCAAAAAGACTGGGATCACAAAATAAACCAAATACTGTATAAATAAAAATGGTAAGACATGAACAGTTTGATGAATTTTTCCTGCTAGCTTCCAACAGATTGATGGATTTTTGCAGCTAGCTATATCTTATAATTTATAAGAAGCTCAAATTGCATATAGTGATCTTGTAGTTTTTAGAACCCATAAGCACCATAGAAAACTTAAAACACTTACTTAGGAATAACTTTATTTCCGTGACTCGTAATAAAAATTTCCAGCTCACTATTCAGAGTAGGAAATGATTGCAAACATTGCTTGTTTTGATATTTGATTTATGATACGTTTAGACCAACTGTCCTTTCACAGGTACACATATTGCACGTGGAAGACAAACTTATTCAACTATGCTTGGGCTCCAAAAAATCACAATGGTTTTATAGTCCAAATTCCTCAGTGGTCAAAGATTCAAGAACAATGCCAAAAAGATTTAAGTGAGTGCGGTGATCATCGCCTATGAAAATGTTATCCATTCCAGGTCAATTAGATTAGCAATAAACAGTGACAAATAAACTAACCCTTCCATCAAACTATAACAATGACCCAAAAAAAAACATTTGGTGCTTAAGTTTCCAGATTTATATGAGCACCTGAGCATCCTCTCGTACTCGTAGGTTCTGACCGGTTGGATCAAGTAAATCATTGATGACCTGAAAAAATAAGTAGTTAAAATGACAAAAACAGGAAAATCAATTTCCAGCTCAACACTATATTTTTACATTTATCTTTCAGCTAAACATAATAAACTTAGAAATTTGAGAACAATATGTCACCCAAGCTTATACCTTACCCGGTTATTTTAGTAGACAACTACTAAGTAAGGATTGGAAATCTGGACGGTACATGGGAAAGAATTACAAATCAGATCGTGGCATTCAAGTAAAAAAATTGCTAAACAACTGACCTCATTGTAGATCTCTAGATAAGAAACACGAAGAAGAAACTGCCGCTCAGGTGTCTAAAGCATAGTAAAACATGGTCGTCAAAGTTCATTTACATGTGTGTAAAGATATTAAAGACATCCCTTCTAGAAAAAAAGATATTAAAGACGACTTAATATAGTGATGCAACATTTAACAGAAAGCTTACTGCATTACCTCTTGTATAATTCCAAATACATCCTTCACTGCCAGTGGGATAACTCCGGGTGACTTTTGCTCTCCCTGAACGTGAGAAGAAACTGCTATTAAACTTCCTAAACAACTTTTTGTTCCATGAAATGCTTTAGGGCAGAGTATCACTTGAGGGAGTTTCCTTTTTTTAATATTACTGCCTACTGGAGGCGGAGGCAGTTCCCTTTCATTTAGCAGTTATTTAGCAAATGAAAAAAAAATGATTAACAAGTCATGGACTTTTGAAAAGTTTAAGCACTCCACAAAATACTAAAATAAATCCCACGCTTACTATTCTCCTATCTACACGGATAACTCCCAAGGGGACCCACCTCTTTCCCTACAAAATATTCACCAACACAACTTACTCCCCCTCACTTCATCATTTCCCCATGCGCCCTCCTTGCATATGGGAAACAAATTGGAGAACTTGTCAAAGTAGCATGTTAAACTAGAGATGCAGTAAATTTCAGTATGCTACTCAATTAAAGTTGTCGATTAGAAAAATAGCAGTGGTAACAGATATAGCTTATACAGAATCCAGTAACCTACATGCATGGTATGAGTCTTCCCACTGCTAGTGACCCCATATGCAAAAACAGTACCTGCAAAATCCATTATCAGCGATCCTAAAAGCATCACGTCATGAGACAACTAAAAGTGCAAAATACTAAAATATCATTACACATCAGATTCAACTAATCAACTAGTCACTTGTATCTCAAATTTCTTTTCCTTCCTTTTTTAAGAAATGTTGGTTGGTTTTATTGGGGTAGGAATATAACTTGAACTATGGACCCACGTGCTACATATGTATTATGTAGCATCCGCTGGATATCCAATCACCATTTAATGAAAAGATCCTTATCAGCACATTGCTCATGAAATATAATAATGATAGCAGCATATCAGATGGGAAAATAAAGAGGTGGCAACAAACTGTAAGTGTACCCATCAGGCCATATGCAAAGACCAGTTTGGCTAGGCATCAATAATCCGGAAGTCAATGATAACGAAAAACAATCCTTTACGCAAAAAGTTACTTCAGGTAATAAAAGTATACCCTTTAATAATAATCTCCATTCTCGAAGATACAGTCTGGGATGCGACTATGGAAAAATAAAAATAAAAATAAACCAGCAGAACCATTCAATTTGTTTATTTCGGTTGAATAGTAAAAATCACCAGTTCGAGTTCAATGTTTGATGAAAATCTATAGGCTAAATCAGTAAGCTATTAGCATGCAGTTTACTGTTTTTTACATAAAATTTACCATTAATCCCGTTCATCGCACCAGCAACGACCTGCTGAGCAGCAACATCGTATACATGACGAGTAGTTGTAGCTGGACCAAAAACTCTATCTGCAATAAATCATTTGAAATAAGATCGACAAATTCATCGCCACACGTTTACAACTAGCAGCTGAACAGCCACTAATAACACTATTATCTAAAAATTGCCATAAATTATTACAAATAAGTTCCGGAATGACTTCTCAAAAGCTTGAAACACGATGCAATATAAAAAGAAAAGGAACTTGCAACTTCCTGGCTATAACATCAATAATTTTTGGAATCAATAGTGAACTACTCGTGAAACGATAAAATTCAAGATGCAGAACAGCTTGATTGCATTCAAATCAATCAAAATGTAACGGAATATTGAAGAGAGTGCAAATGTGAGGAGTAAACACGAACCAAATCCATAAGCGATAGATGAGTTGTATTCGTTCTTCACTGTGTGTTCTCCGTCAGCATACCAAGCTATCTCATCTCCTTTATTAAGCTCTCTTACACTGCTCAATTCAAAACAAGAGAGTAACCTTCGGGATATAATCAGCAGCTTAAATACAACGAACTTGCCAGCTTCCGCCAAAATCGGTCCACCATTTATTCAAAATCAGCTAAAAAGAGACGCAAACAATACCTTAGAGGTCTAAACCTAACCGTGACGGTCACATTTTCTTTAGCCTTGATAGCCTCGGGACGGTCGAGAGAAAGAGCGGAAGGGCTCGGTGTACAAGTAGTAGTTGTTACCGGAGAAACCGAAACCTTCGACGGAGTCCTAAAAGACGCCGAGGAAGACGGAGTCGTAGGCCGTCCAGCTGACCTCGGCGCCGGCGAAGTCGCCGGAGACTTCCGTGAGCGGAATGGAGAGATGTTAGAAGATCGTTGAGACCTAGAAATGCTTGTCGACGACGCCATTAGCAGAACAGAAACAATCAATCAGCAAAAACAAGAAGTAATCGAGCACAGACAGCTGGAATATGCAAAATGCAGATTGATAGAGAAATAGACAGAGAAATAGAAGCTTTCACATGGCGGAAATGACAATGGCGATTCAGAACCAACTCCCTCCAAAACCAGCGTTTGATGAAGTCCTATTGATTCTTTGAATTATTTTTTGCTGACCCTCTGCTTTTTGGTTGTCCTTTTATCCATTTGAAATGTTCGAAACAACCTTTTAGCCCAAAGCAGAACCGCGAAAGAGAAATTTTTCCAAATTAAAATTAAATTTACAGTATTCGCCTGCTGCCACGTGCCTTCTGCCAGGAATATCACCCTTTTTTTTTTTTTTTGTCATTATCTTATTATTTTTCGGTAATTAATTAACCATATTTAGTTATTTATTTATTTGTAAATTCGAGGTTTTGTGATTTGTAGTCATGTATTCAGTATTCTTAGCTAGCTATTAAGTTACTGTAACAATTTTTGGAAATAATAATGCAATCAAAATATTAAAAATAAAAAAAATTTAAAAAAATTACAACCCATAACAATACAAATGTTCTCAAATAAATGAGAGACACATACAATTTTTATGATTGAATCTATGACGATATTGAATTAAATTAAAACTAAACATTAAAATCAACGCGTCATTGATTATATCGATTGCAATTAAAATATAAATATATGATTGTTCATAAGGATTACTTTTGAAGCGTTGAGTTGATTAATAAAGGAAAAGAAAATACTTTTTGTCTTAATTTTAATTTGGCTGTTATATTTTAAAATTATATATTTATATTCTTAGATATTTTAGTAATTCTCAAGTTTTTTGTTTCTTAATTTGAAGTATATTTTCAATTTAGTACCAAATTTTGAACATTTTTACTGGTGATAGATACTTCATACTTTATTCAAATTAAAATACCACACTCATACAACAATATATTAGGCATAATAATGTGCCAATTTTCAAGCTACAAAAAATTTCTCACTCATACAACAATATATTAGGCATAAAGGTATCTCCAATTATTGTTTTTGTAACAAATATGAAAGTCAATAACTACCTCCAACAATAACGCGCACAAGAAACTAACACGCAATAAAACTTTTGATCTTCTACACCTAAACTCTTCTTCACTTAAATAGTGTAGTTTTCTTAATGCATAGTAGACATATAATTAGAGACTAGAAAAATATGTAATCGAACAAATATGACACATTTTTATTTGACTATAACTTAATTTAGAGTAGACATACTAATTTATATTTGACCCACATATAAAAATATTAACTTCTTCATTATCATTAATATTGACATATCAGTTTATGATTTGTCGGTTTATTTTTCAACAATATCTTCACATAATTGCGGCAGAAGACACTTCTCCCTCAATGAGAGAAAAAGATCCATCCTCATTCAAAG
Source organism: Cyclanthera cordifolia (assembly GCA_037832605.1). Taxonomy (NCBI): domain Eukaryota; kingdom Viridiplantae; phylum Streptophyta; class Magnoliopsida; order Cucurbitales; family Cucurbitaceae; genus Cyclanthera; species Cyclanthera cordifolia. The sequence goes on along the minus strand of JBBMEG010000015.1, from coordinate 2,274,012 downwards.
CTCCCTCCTTGAAACAATCCAAACAACCGATCAAAACCCTACATGAAGTCAAAAATCTCGAACGGGCAATAAATCCTCGTTTAGGTAGAGATTGTGTGTTGGTTTTCTTTTTAACTCTCCGAGGGTGTGTTGGTTTTTTTTTTTTTTTTTTTTTTGTAAAAAAGAATGAAGTGAAGAAGAGTGAAAATGAGGCGATACATTAATAGTGGTTGAATGATTAATTTGACGATTGATGTTAATACGGTAATTGAATAATTAATTACTTGTTTGGGATTGAGGTTAATAGTGATGACTAATATGTTTGATATGAAATTTTATTGAGTAAGTTTTATATAAAAGTTGACTACTTGTTAATAATGATTATTTGTTATCAAATATAAATGAGTGATTTTTAAGGAGTATTCTTGGTCTCCATAGTCAGACCTAAAACGAATCCATCAAAATTTTGTAGTTCGTAGGAATACCCATCAATTGCTTTTTCTTGCAATACTCGAGCCGTTTCAATGAACAAACCAATTACAACACTTAGCAAATTTAGCCATCAATCTAGCCGTTTCAATGCACACATGTGAAAATTTAGCTAGAGAGACTAATTACAACATTTAGCCAATTTTAAGAGGTAATTACTCAAATTCAAAGTTCAGTGGTTAATTATTACAAATACAATACTTTATGGGTAGTCTGTACAGTTTTTCTTATAATTTTTAAGAAAAAAAATAACAGAAAAACTAATTCTTAAAATGCAAGGAATAAAATAGAATAAATCTCAAAGTTAAGATTAAGACTACAATTTTTAAAATTCATTGTACAAAAGAAACAAGTGTCTAAATTAAAGGAACAAACTAATATTCTATGCTAACTATATTTGTTCTTGGTAGAAAAATAGTGGTAACTCTACTCTTAACAAATCATTCGTTTGTATTTTTGTAGTTAATTGCACTTAATTACACGATAAAACTTTATATCAAATAACCGTATTTATTTTTGCATCAAATATATAATTCAACTACTACTCACACAAATCTCAGAACACATAATTAACTATCAAACTATTACTAATACTAATTCTCAACAAATATTTAACTACTTCAAACTACCATTAATTATTCTGCTCCAGAAAACAAACACACCCTTTGCATAAAGGTAAGTTGAAATGTAAATGGAGGGAAAGGAGGTAACAGTTTGATGATGAGTTAGGAAAAAGGTAGCCAAAGTAAAGGATTTCAACACTTTGTTTGGTGGGCCCATCTCAAACGGCTACTTGAATAACGTGCACCTCTATCCACTGTCGTCTTTCTGCTCGTTGGATGCTGTATTTAAATTTATGTTCTTATTAATTAATATCGGACATCCAAATAAGCCGTTAGTGTGGATGAAGGTCTTTGTTTATTTATTTATTTACTTTTAAAATGCGTGGTCTATTTATTTATTTAATTTTTAGATTATAATAATTAAGGAGTAAATTTGAACTACTGATCGCATAAAGATTTGATTTTTAGAGAATGGAGATGTGCAGAGTGTTTTTTTTTTTTTTTTTTTTTGAGAATAAATCTAAAAGTTATTTAAAGAAAAGTATAATTTTGTTTAACTATTAAAAGAAAAGTATCAATACTTTACTAATTAAATTTAACGTGGGTCATGCACTGGTTTGTATGTATGACGGTTAATTTATTTATTTCTTATTCACAACATGTACTAAATAATAAATATAATTATATCAATTAAAATTTTATGATATATTTTTCAACCCGAAAGGATCGAAAAAAAGATGGAAAGCAAGAAAGTAGATAGAGAAAACAAAATAATGAAAATAATAATAAAATAGTTATCAATAAAATAAGAATTCGACAAATTAAACCATAAAAATATCACTTTTATTTCTCATTATCTCACCTATCACCACAAACACATCGACATCTTATAACAACAAAATTTGAATATTTACAAATATTTTATTTTTTTTGGATAGAAAAGTATAGATTTTTTTAAATCATCAAAACATGATTCTAAAATTTTTAAACCTAAATTTATAATTTACTGTCGTAAAATAACCTCAGAAAAAGAATGATAATCGAACCTTGGTCGAGAGAGGGCAGGTGGGTGAAGGCGCATTCAAAAACCAAAAAGGTGCAATACAAAATTTTTTAATGTTATTTTTTAAAACGTTGGGTCTGTCTGTGACACTTTGTCAGTTATCTTTAAAATCAAATCCAGGGAAAGTGAGAGAGAAAGAAATTTGAAATCATCCTTCCTCCTCCTCTTTCTTCTACAATGGAAACAAGCAACAAATTCCTACGCGAGCAACAAAAACGAGCTCATTCTCAGACCTGGTGAACCATTCAACTATCTTGAAAACCCACTTCGTTTTTGCTTTTAGGGTTTCAAATTTGCTTCTCTTTTCCTAAAATGGAAGCTGCTCCAAAACTTGGTGAATCTCATAGCTCTAATGGCGTAAGAACAGAGTCGTTTACAGAGTCCATTGCAGTTTCTGAAGACAGCAGCTCGAGCAGGTCTAGCTCTCAAAATTCTTCCGCCGGCGACTTGCCGGCGGGCGAGTGTTCTTCTCCGCCGCAGCTCGGCTGGCCCATTCGTAAGGCTCAGATTTGCAAGAATTCAAACTCTAGTGTTCGTGAAATTGAGCAGAAGCCCAATTCCGATGATTCGAAGCTGAGCAAAACTGTTCCTGAAGTTTCAGGTTAGTTTGGTTTCATTTACATTTTGCACTATGTTTCAATTCTGAGAAAGAATTGTTCCTTAGTTAGTCTTTTTTTCTTTTTCTTTACTGGCCTATTTTGATTTTGGGGATTTTGATGAACTTTTTGAACAGAGATGGAGATGATGAAGGAAAGGTTTGCAAAACTGTTACTTGGTGAAGATATGTCTGGTTCTGGTAAAGGGGTGCCCACTGCTTTGGCCATCTCAAATTCCATTACTAATCTATGTGGTAAGTTTTGTGTTGCTTAAATTTATGTAGTTATGGGTTAGCCTAGCAGTTAAAGTGAAACTATGATCTAAGAAATTACGGGTTCCACCTAACGAGTTGTTAATTCTCGTTAAAATAGTCGAGATATATATAAGCGGTGAGAACATCCATTATATATATTTATATAGCTTAGCAGTTAAAGTGACGCTAGGATCTAAGAAGTTATGGGTTCGACCCAATGAGTACTTAATTTAGTGCGAATTCTTGTTAAAATAGTCGAGATGTTTATAAGCCGTGAGAACATCCATTATATATATAAATAAATAAAGGAATCTTCCTTTTTCTTTTTTTTGTTTAAATGGATATTTATTCTGTTTTTTTTCTTGAAGCTACCATTTTCGGGCAACTGTGGAGATTGGAGCCTCTACCAAAGGAGAAAAGGTCAATGTGGAGAAGAGAAATAGAATGGCTTCTCTGTGTGAGTGATCACATTGTAGAATTGGTTCCCTCATTCCAAACATTCCCTGATGGAAGCAAGTTGGAGGTAATTTTGTTTTCGTTAAGGAAAGAATTGTAAACAACAATCAAGACTTATGGTTAACTAACGTTGTATTTGCTACGTTCATGATTAAAGACCATGTAATGAATATTCATAGTGCAATATACTTCAAGACATTGTAATAGTTTTACTTCTTGTCTGATTGATTAGTATGATGGGTTTATGTTGAAAAGAATTGGTGTTAAAAATGTTTATTGTTTTATTTTGTTAGGTTATGACTTCTAGGCCTAGATCTGATATCTTCATCAACCTTCCAGCTCTCAGAAAATTGGACAACATGCTGCTTGTAAGACTGACCTTGTTTTTGCTGTCCTTTATATTATTCAATTCATCTTGGTGATCAAAGAATTTAGCTTGGATATTCTTGGCCTTGCTTATAGGAAATTCTAGAAAGATTCGCCAATACTGAGTTTTGGTATGTCGATCAAGGAATTGTAGCTTCGGATGGCGATGGATCGTCCTCTTTTAGGAAAATAGTCCAAAGACAACAGGAGAAGTGGTGGCTGCCTGTGCCCCGAGTCCCAGCAGGCGGTCTCGGCGAAGATTCGAGAAAGAAATTGCTTCATACAAGAGATTGCGCAAACCAGATATTGAAAGCTGTAATGGCAATCAACAACGTTGCCTTGGCTGACATGGAGGTTCCTGGATCATACTTGGAGACTCTTCCTAAGGTTTGTATGGCATTGTTTTTTATTTGTGTAAAACAACACACTTTGAAGAATTGCATAGTCATAAGATGCTGTTTTTTCACTAAATGCTGCAGAATGGAAGAGCTTGTCTAGGAGATGTTATATATCGTTATGTTACATCGGAGCGTTTTTCGTCTGATCACTTACTTGACTGTCTCGACTTATCCTCCGAACATGTCGCTCTTGATATTGCCAATCGTGTAGAAGCTGCAATCTATGTATGGCGGCGTCGAGCTCATTCAAAACCCCAAATTAATTCAACTCGTTCTACTGCAAGATCGTCTTGGGGGATAGTGAAGGAGCTCATAACTGATGGTGACAAGAGAGAGCTTTTAGCAGAAAGAGCTGAGGGTCTATTGAATTCCTTGAAGCAGCGGTTTCCTAACCTAACTCAAACTTCTTTAGACACTAGCAAGATCCAATTCAACAAGGTAACAAACAAAATTTAAGTGCCATAATGTATAATTTAGTAACCAAGAGATTGCGAGTTTTATTGTGCCGTAATATATTAGTTAGTTGCCAAGAGATTACGAGTTCAGTTGTTGAGTCATAAAGGAGTTCATTTTTCCACAATGTCATTTTCATTCATTTCCTATTCCTAAGTTGTAACCTCATATATGTACATTTCAGGATGTTGGAAAGTCTATTCTTGAAAGCTATTCAAGGGTTCTAGAGAGTCTTGCATTCAACATCATTGCTCGAATCGACGATTTGCTTTACGTCGACGATTTAACTAAGCATTCAGATAGGTTGACATCGATTGGCACGGTTAATGTAGTTGGTCACAAGAAGGCTGCTTACTCAGTGCATCTCTTGAGCACTCCGTACAAACTCACATCGACAACTCCAAGCTTTTCACCAGCTCCATTGGTTAGTCCTGCAAAGACAGAGAAAATACCATTTCTCAACAACAAAAACATAGTCAAGCTTCCTCGGCGCGGCTTCGGTGTGAAACGAGCCTTGACGAATTATCTCGGGGTCGAAACAAAAGCAAAACCTTGCATGAATTCAATTGAAGGGCCTACTTCAATTCATAATATTATTGTGAATGAAAGTTCAGAACAGATAAAGAGTTCTTCTGCTGATCAAAGTGGGGTAAGTTGCAGCAAATTGCTAGCTGACAAGATCAAATAGTCAAGAGGAAGAACACTATATACAGAAATAGAAAGTAGAATCAATTTGTTTGAGTAACTCTCTCTGTAAGAAATTAATTCTATTTATTTGATCATATGATTGAGTTCTGCTTTCTTGGAATCTAAAGCTGTTACAGGATTTGAACAAGACTTGTTGACTTAACATACATGTATTTGGCTGTAATGTGACTAAAAGCAGATGGAATATGGATGCTTAGAATTGCATGTATTGTGCTAAATTGTTCTTGAGCATTTCTTTTCTTTCTTTTTTCTCCCAACTGAACATTGAGAATCTTAATAATGAGATTGTTCAAATTCATCCAAAATTTATCCAAAGGTGAAAAAGAATACTAATAGATGAGCATAAATTGCCAAATAAGAAGAATGGATAGAAGATCAAACACTCATTTAGGTGGTTCGGGATTAATCTTTCATCCACTATTCAAAATATTAAGATCAACAATGGTGACTTCTCTCGTCTTTCTCCAAAGTAAAAGTAAACTCCAACATAAGATTATGTTATTGTATACACGCACTACAAACTCACTCCCACAAGATATGAAATCCTAGCCCAAGACTTACCTCTAGGTAAATGTAATTTAACCCATGGTCAAAATAATGAAATATGATTCACAAATTACAAAGATAATACCTATTGATTTCCAATTCAATGTCAACAAATAGCTGAAAAGTTTGGGCCTAAGAACAACAGTCACAATTGTTTGAGTGATTTTCATTCGACTTTTCGGACTATCAACCATTTTGACCAAATGGTTAAAGAGAAGTTTAGTTGTTTTAAACTTTTCAGATAATTTAAATTTGTAACCTTTTGATTATCAAGCCATGACGACACCATAACTCGCTTTTTATCACTTTTAATTTTAACATTATATAATAAGTTGCTAAACTTGGACTTTTTTATTTGATATAACTCTTAATAGTAAAAAATGATATATAGGTTCTTACCCCTTTTGTTTTGTGTTTAATAAAATTTTGAAGTTCTAATTATGTGTTAATATGTTGTCAATTTATTACAATTTCTTAATATACAATGCTGAACTCTTTTTCAAATGTTTGAGTATAGGATTATAAAGCACAAAAGTTATAATTTTAGAGATGGGTTTAATACTTGCAAAAAGTTTGATGAAGTATTAAACAAACTAGTAAAATTTAAACACTACTCGATAATCATTTGAATTTTATGAATTAATCTCATAAACACAAATTCTATCAATAAGTTTCTTTATTTCCATCATAAAATAGAAATTATTATTTTAATGAATCAATAATGAGAATTTGAATTTATTGTATTGCAATTTCCATAAAAAAAAAAACAGAAAATTCAAAAAAAGAAATTTATTCACTAATGATATTAATTATAGACTAAAAATATTACTCGTAATCAGAAGGTCGTTGTAGTATAGTGGTGAGTATTCCCGCCTGTCACGCGGGTGACCCGGGTTCGATCCCCGGCAACGGCGAATTTTTTTCCTTTTTCCAAATGTTGAAACGACATGTCGATTTATATCCCCTAACGCGAAGACGAGGTCTCCGTTACTTTGTCCTCTGTTTTTTGACAGAATTAGTTTGTCTTTTTTTTGTCAAGTTGTCGTTCCGTTAAAAACCAGTATTTACCCACTTTACCAATTGTCTACTGCCCGCTTCTATCTTGAATCCACCCCGAATTTGACTCACTCCCGCCGGAATCCGCGCTTCCACTGCTGGAATCTGCTCTTCCTCCGCGGTACTAAAGATGCCGGCCGGTACCAACATTCACATGTCAGCCCTAGACGGCATAGTAAACGTCAATTCCATGTTTACACTCGCCGTCTTCTTAGGCTTAGCTTGGAACCCTAACGATCCGACGAACAATCTCGTCGAAAACCCTCATTGCTTGGCCGGTCCTTCCGTCGCCGAGAATCTCGTCGCCTTTCATGTCTATTCCTTCAGCTCCTTCCTCTTCTCCAGCTTAATCGCTCTCGGTCTTAAGCAGGCCATTCGGATCTCCAAAAGCTCGTTCTATCACCCGACCGAGTTCTTCGTCCGCATCAATCAAACGGCGCTTCGAATCGGGATGCTTATTTCGGGAATCGGATCGGTCTGCGGCTGTGGATTTCTTATGATTGCGCTTATCAATGTTGCTCAGATCAAACTTGGTACTCTGAGCTGTGGCAGCTCTCAGACTTACGCGGCGGTGGTTCCGCTCGTGATTTTGGTTCCGTTTGCTCTTCTGATTTACATCTGCCTTGTTTCTTACGCTTTTATCAATTAGTTCATCACGTGTTTCCTGAATTTACGATGACTGTTCTTGATTTCCACTTGACATTGATTTGTGTTGCGTGTAGTCTTTTAAATTTTCTTCTGTCTCGGTATGATTCTCAATCTTCTCGTCGAACTGTGTTTGAAATATTTTGTTTGTGTAGATTGAATGACTCCAGGTTTCCAGAGCTTGCCTCATTTTTTAGTCCATCTTGCTTTGACTCGGAAGAAAATGATCACAACAATCTGTCTCGGTCATTCGTATTCAGATTGAATGTCTCCAGGTTTCCTTTCTTCTGTCTCGGTAATTCGTATCCAGATTTCATTTTTTTTTAAATCTTAATGATTAATACCTGCCCAGCGTTTTATTTGATTATTCATTTATTTTAATTAATTTCGATTAATATTATTTTTTTTAATTTAACAACAATGTATAGAACATAGCACATGATCACAGTGTAGAGACATTTAATAAGTTTAACGGACGCCCACAAAGCAAGTATAGTTCAGCAGATATTAGTGATGTATTGGCGTCCACTCGAATAGTGGTTCGAATTTTCGTAGTATTCAATACGTAAGATTTTTTATTTTTTAAATTTAAATTTGTATTTATGATTTCATCTTTTCTTAAACAAGTCAGTTAATCTCAACTAAAATCTACAAATCAAAATAAATATTTGATAGCTACTTTTTGATTTAAAAACTTAGACTTGATTTTTAAATTATAAGTAAAATTTATATATCAAAATAATAAAATATATATGTGAAAAAAACAGTTGTATGCATAAATTCCACCAATGTAATAACTTAAAAATAAAATAGTTATCAAACATGATTTAATTTTCACATATTTAATTGTTAATGATCCCAAAAGTTTTATTTTTCTTAAGTACATTCATTGATTGTTTTTAGATTCTTTATAGTTTAACTTAAGAGTAATATACCTTAAAAAGATTATAGTTGGCAGATTTAATCAAATTAAATTCTTAAAAATCATAAAATGTTTAGAGATAAAATTGATCTAATCACCAGTGAATTAACTTTTTAGATGTTTTTACAAATAGTTGTCTCGGAAAACTATCTACGGGTGTTTGTGGTTGTTGAGAAGAGAGGAGAGGAGAGAAAATAGAGAAATAAGAAGAAATGAAATGATTTGAGGATATAGAGTATTTGGTTGAAGATTGATATTTTAGAGACAAGGGATTTCAGAAACTTTTTTGAGAATTTATGTTTACGCAATAGTTTATCAAACCAGGGTAACGTTAGTTGTTTATCACAAGGGTTGTTGCATACACTATGCTAAGCTAGATACACATTTAGTTCTCTTATTTCTTATCAGACTGCAAATTTAGAGCTCGATTATTTTTTTGTTTTTTTTTTAATTCAACAACATTAGAAAAGATGATTCGAATATGTAATCTCATGGTTATTAAGTTGTACAAAATGTCGTTACGACTTCACTATTTGGCACTCGAGTGGTTTAGTTGTGAGATCGTTATTGGGTGCTGAATTGTTGTCAAAATTATTTTGTTAGAACAATGTCCATGAATCCAATATGTATGACCTTGAGGATATTGCTATTCTTTAGCATTATTACAAGATTAAATCCAAATAAAAAAGACATTTTAGAATATTAATTGAGTTGTATCTTTTACCAAGCAACTAGCTCAGCAAGGGAGTTGTAAAGGAGAATAAAGTAGGGGTTGAAATATCAAGACCGTAAGGTTCCAAAGGTGCGGAGCTGAGCACCTTTATAATCTTGCTTCTTTCTTATCCTATATATATAAAAATAAAGCTGCTTCCGGCCGGCCGCTGAGCTGATTGACTTATTTATTCTTAACCTTATTTCATTAACGATATATATCGTTAATAAGTAACTTGCTTCGCTGTGCTCCTTCCCAAGATAATAAGTATTATTACAAGATTTACTACTTAGTTTAGTCTGGCTCTTTCTGTTCATCGCGATCATGTACTTTTCAAAATCAATCTAGTAATTTGAAATGCATCGTATTTATCATGTTCTGCACTTAATTATTTGGCATAGCAATTTTTCTTCATATATTAATTATATATTTTTTTTAAGGAAATATTTTCTACAAAGTGTACTTTCCTTCATTTTTCAAATATTCTAATTTTATGTATATTTTTAGCAAATTGATTGAAGACTATCAGCAAGTTTATTGAGTCTATCCATTGAATTACCAGCTAAATTACTGATTGAAGACTATCAATTGAACATAAGCTATTGATCGAAGACAATCATCTAAACCTAAACTACTGATTGAAGGTTATTAGTTGAGCTAGTTGAAACGAGAGCATTTTTATTATCTTGCTATATAGAAGATATTTTGATTTTTTTTTTTTTTTTTGCAATACGTAAAACATCTCCTAATTATTATGTCAAAGAAGTTTAGTTAATAAACTATAATTTTGTATCTATAAAATCTCAAGATTCAAAATATCTCTTTGAAATCAACATTTGAATGCAATAGATTTTGCCAATCAAAATTATAGTTCATAGGTATTAATGTAGACTCGAGGATTAAGAAGGGATGAGTTTGACTCCCAATCCACAATTATGTAACCTTAAAAAAAATTCAGTAGATTTTTTAAATATTCAAAAAATAATACACTAAAATTGTGTAGGAGATTTACACACATGAATTTCATAAATACAAGATTCACACACATGTTCGAAATTTGATTTATAATATATAAATTTAAATTTTATATTATCTAATAAGATTACATTTTTTTTGTTTACAGGACAAAAGATTACAAACTTTAAACTTTATATTTTGTGAAAAAATAAAATAAAATTGTAAGTAAAATTTGGTTTAAAGATAAGATATATACCAACTATAAAATGTTTGGTGACAATTAATCTAAATAAACACCATTTTGTTTACTACATTTATGATTCAATTTGTAACAATTCACTAATAATAACCATTTTTTTTAATTTAAAATTCAACAAATATTAGAGTAATATGCCAAAAAAGCAATAGTTTGACTGCATTAGTGTATACTCAGCGATCATAAAATCCTACTCAATTATTATATTTTTAAAATAAACAAATATTAGAGAGATTTAAATCTATGACATCTTGATCACGGTCAGTTGAATATTTTGTTTTGCTTAACATGTCATTTGAATCTTGAACCTAAGATAATATAGCCATATTTATCAACATAATTATGTATCAAATGGTTTGATGTGAAAGAAAATAATAATATGAATATGAATAAAGGAACAAGAAAGGTCTTTACTAATTAAATATGAAAAAAGAAGTGGAATCTCAACAAAAAAAACAAAACACACACAGTACATCAATTTTTATGAGGACATACCTAAATATTTATCTTAAATAAGTAGGTCTCTTATTATATATTATTATTACTATATTATTATTATTATTTTATGTTATAAGTCTTATCTCTTACAGTTTGAATTCCACCTCCCATATATTATTAAATTAAAAATTTCTCATTTATTGCATAACTGAAATATTAAAAATGGTACAACTTCCTTAAAAGAATTGAATAATAAACATTAAAGAAACCCCACTTAGTTTCATTAACCACTAATTCAATTGAATTAGGTCCACTACAATCATGCTTCTGAATTCTTTTAATTCCTTTAGGTGTGTTTATTTGGTGCTATTAAGTAGTTATTAAAAATGATTTTTTTTTTTTGATTTATGTACCTGTTGAATGTAATTACTTAAAATAATTCCTCATTTTTAACTATTCAAAATAGTAATTCATTTTTAACCATTTATTTTTAATTATTCATTTTTATCGTAAATTTTTATTCACTCATTTATAAACTATCTATTTCTAACTCTTCAAAATAATTATACATTTTTAATCACATCTATGTTATTATCCCGAACTTCTAAAAATGATCATTTAAATAAACTATTTTTAAAACTAAAATTTTTAATAACTTAAAATAAACTCTTATTCAAGTTTTATTTTTATTTAAAAAAAAACACAAACCTCTTTCATTAACCAACAACAAGATCAACACAATCGTAACTCCCTAACGAGATCACAAGTTGGTGTGTGACCACACGAAAAAGCAGCAACGAAATCGAAGCCCAAACCACTAGCATCACAAGCCTTTCGAGGCTGGGTCCAACCCGACTTGAAGAAATAACACTCCAATTGATAGACATAAAACCTATCTAAACTCCAGTCTCAGACATAAAACAAACATAATTTTTAGGAGATCAATCTATCATCAATATCACTAATGTACATGATCGCACCAAAAAAAAAAAGAAAAAGAAAAAAGAGGATTGCCTCAAAAAAAAAAAAAAAACTTCCACTTTCACGCCACAAATCATCATTTATAATCATTCTATAATTTCGCATAAAAATACTTTCTAATAATTTATGAAAGATTAGGAGCAGATAAGTCCAAGGTAGAGATGATATTTTAGTAATGGGAATGTGGTTAGTCGGTTTCACCAATGGAATGTCCTTTACGCCCAAAAATAAATGGCCAAATCATTTAGTGGAGATAGTGCTGCCGCAATTTTAAAAAGGCCCATTTCTCCATGTGAAATCACTTTGTTTGTTTACATTAACCTTACTTTCTCTAATATATCTATATAATATTTTTAAAATCATTTTTTAGTTTCATAATTTAATTAGTTTTTTTTTAATATAGGTTAGAAGAAGTAAAATTTACAGGTGAAAATAAATTATATATATATATATATATATAATTAATATATAATTTTGTTATTTTTCTTTTCCAAAAGAAACCTACAAATGTTTTTTATGAGTTGGTTTACTTTACTTTTTATCTTTAGAAATCGAGCCAAATTATATAATGCAAAATAGTAAAATTAAATATTTTTAGAATTTTTCTAAGGGTGCGTTTATTTATTTATTATTATCTTAAAAAAAATAAAAAATAGTGGCTTAGGGCAGAGATAGATGATTAATGATAGTTGAAGTAATCAACTACTCATTCACAAATTGATATCAATAGTACTAAAATAATTAACTACTCGTTTTTTAATTAGTGTTTGTTGAATATATAATTAACTCTTTGTTTGAGATTATAGATTAATATAATCGTTTAATAATAAATTATATGTGAAATTTGATGAAAAGTTTAATGTGAAGTTTGATAGAGGGTTTTATGGTAATTAATAATGACTCTTTACCACTAAATGAAATATGAGATTTATGAGAATTAGTGATTTGCCATTTTTAATTTACAAAAAACAAACATAACCTAGGAATGACCAAAATGAGTATAAATTATGATTGTATTAACCGTCATGAAGTGTGTGTACGCGGTTCGAATCCCCAATTCATTTATATTTAAAAAATAAGCTTATCGTTAGGGTCAGTGGTACGTTGTTTTATCGTTTGGAGGTAATTTAGCAACGTCATGATCATGGACTCGATCTAACTTATTATTTCAAAATTAAATATTTTTATCTTTAATATTTCAATAATACTTATTTGTACTAATTTTTTTTTATTAAATATAAATGTAACATTCAAAAGCAGCTAAAAATTTATATTTTTTTATAATACAATATTTTAAAATTTTCATTGTTAATTTTGAAGTATAGTATCAATTTGATCTAATCATTCACAATTGAATATTTTTACTTTTAATTTTTCAATGCTTACTTTTATACTATTTTTTTATTACTTTTCTTTGATCAACTATATATATAATATTCAAAAGCAACTCCAATTTATTTTTATTACTTTTTTTTTTTTATCAAATATAAATACAACTACATTGTTATTTATCAACTCTAATTTTCCCTTTCAAATAAATATAAAAACGACAATTTAAGGACGATTTTTTAATAAAATAAAAGAGCCTCCTAGGACAACTAAGTAATTAACCGTCAGCTATAATTCAGGGAGTGGTGATTCTTACGAGAGTATTTGTTTGAATTTTTTATGAACTATTAAAAATATAATTTTTAATCTTTTTTTAAACATCTTATATAAACAACTTATTATTACAATTTTTAATTAAAATTATATAAAATAACTCTTCATTTATAATTACTGAAAATAACTATTTTTATGATTATTCATCTAAACATCTTTTGAAGGTTTGGAGATTAATTTTTGTAAGTATCTTCCTTTACCCTTCCAATCTGGTGAGGAATTCTAATACCGCATTCTAAGAATGAATGAGTGACGCCCTGAACTTAGAGAAGCAAAAATAAATAAAACTAACAATGAACACATATGATTAAGTCCAGTGGGAGAGAGAGAGAGAGACTATGGATAGAGGAGATATTCAAAATTTATCATGATTGATTAGTGCAATACCCACTTAATTAATCTTGTGGCTTTTTCACACACAAATGAAAAGCCCAAATCCTCCACTATAAAAATGGGGTTTTGGAAGTCATTTTTCTTCATCTCTCTCTCATTGAAGAAGAACAAGAAGAAAGAAAGAAAGAAAGAAAGGAAAAAATGGAGTATGCGAAAAAATCCAGTTTCTTTGTGGTGTTGTTTGCACTATGTTTTGCAACAACAATGTCTGCTAGCTATGTTCAGCCAAGGAGTGAGAATTGCTATCCATCTAATCCTGAAAGAGAGGCCTTCAAGATGATGCCGTGTATGGCTGCTTCTAAAGACCCTTATTATCCTGTTTCTCAAAGATGTTGTGATCAAGTCAGGAAGTTAGGTCAAAGTACTAGTTGTCTTTGTGCTGTCATGTTGTCCAATACCGCCAAGATGGTTGGATCTAAGCCTCAAGTTGCTATCACTATCCCCAAACGTTGCGACATTGTCGAACGCCCCGTTGGCTACAACTGTGGAGGTATCTTATTTACTAACTATTACCAGCTTCCGTTTCATAATTTCAAACATCAAACATAAAAAACACAAGTTATTATCAAATCATTTACTTCAAAAAAAAAAAAAAAAAAAAAATCTTAAATTGCCTATAAATATTACTCTCCTCAATATATTTATATATATATATATATATATATATATATTTTATTATTATTATTATTTTTTTTTGAATCAACTCTTATGAGGCAGTGAATCCATTAACTAATACTTTTTTTTTTTTTTTTTTGCTGGGGAAAACCTAATTTTAGTTTTTTTTTACCTTTAAAGATTTTAGTATTATTTAATAATGTTTATGAGGTCTCCAAAAATAATTAATTTATTATTATTGTGTTTTATTTTGCAGGTTATGAACTACCCTGATCGAAGAAAATAGTAAAGTGTCTGTGTAAGCCATTATGTATCAAACTTTATGGAAAAAAAAAAGAAAAAAAAAAAGAAGAAAGGAAATTTGGTCTTTGTAAAATTATAGTGACGTACAGTCACTTACTTAATTAATGAATAAAAAAGGTTGTGTTTATGGTTATTGTTGTTTGTTGCCAAACTCATGGCTACACAAATTATCTGACTTTTTTTAAATGGTATTATAAATAACAAATTATTATAACGGTTAATTTATTAATTTTACCATATACTTTAATGCACTTTATTGTTATTAATTCTTTGGAGAAATTGAATTTATAGTGTAATACATTTACCTCCGTCTCATTTTAATTTCAGGTTAAATTATAAATTTAGTCTCTATGATTTTTATGAAAGTTATTGTTTAGTACATATTTAGTTGATATGATTTGAAAATTTAGACAAGTAGAGTTTGGAGAAATATAAAATTTAGTCTCAATAGTTTTGATAAAACCTAAAAGTTGATAATCTATGTTATTTGTAAATTATATGCGATTTAAGTACGTAAATGTGATGTATGAATTATGTGTTTTTTGTCCAATCAATTACTTATCTCACATCATCATCGTTAAACATAAGTGTTTTATTCACCTACAATTACGTATTTTTTAGATTTTATTAAATCTTAAGGACTAAATTCTATAATTTTTCAAATCATAGGGACTAAATTATAAATTTCTCTAAACCATAGGGACTAAAGTCTAGATTTTTAAATCATATATATGGATTAAGTTTTAACTTTCATGAAATCGTAGAGACTAAATTTATAATTGACCCTTAAACACTATATAACCAATGATTGTACAAACATTTCTAATAGATAATAGAAGATTTCTTTATAAATAAATTTAGGTTACGTTTAATATATCCAACATTTTGTATCAAAATCAATTTGCTATAAGGTGTGTAATTTATTTTTTAGGTCCCGTTTTTTAACCATTTCATTTTTTTTTAATTTAAGCCTATAACTACTACTCAAACACATAATTTCATGATTAGATGTTTACCTCTTACTTGTGTTTTAAAAATAAAATTAAAATTCGAAAACTAAAAAAAATTGCTTCCAAATTTTTGTTTTAATTTATGAAATTTGGTTATGATTCATATATTTACTTAAAGAAAAGATGAGACATATGCATAAAATTGAAGTAAATATAAATTTTAATTTTAATAGCAAAACGAAATATAAAATGATTATCAAATAAGACATATTTTTTTATTAGATAAAATACATATTTGAGTTTAATGAATTTTGTTATCATATTAGATAGTGTGGGGTATCTCTTAAAACCGAGTGAAAATATAAGCATTGACTCATCAATCTTAAAAAATGAATGAAAAACATAATTCAAATGAAAGAAGTATGTGCCTAAATTAAGAAAACTGAACTACAAACTAAAATATATTATGATTGAATTTTCTTATTTATATTAATGTAAATATAAGCCTTTAAATGTTAATCACACTTTTAAAACTTTTTCAGAAATATAATTGAATAAAGAGCATGGTTCAAATAAATTAAAAGAGGCATGCTCCTAAAAAAAAAAATAATAAAAATAAAAATAAAATAAAATCTGAATTAAGAATAACTAAGTTTTCTTTTTGTAAGCGTGCATGTAATAGTGTCGCAGATAATTTGCTAGCTAACTTGTTGGTCGTGACTAGTTCTCTTTTGGTGTCTTTGTTGGATTCTTTTGTTACTTATGGCCAGGTAGATATTGGCGGGAGGGAGAAAACTCCCCTGATGTACTTGCTTTGGTGCCGTTGAAGCATTCTGGCTTCAATTTTTAATAAATTTTCATGAATTTCTTCTTAAAAAAAAAAAAAATCAAGATGGTTTGATCTTAATATACTATGTTATCAATAAAAAGCGTGAATGTTCATTTCAATGTAAGGTTGACTAAAGGAGATATTAATATTTATTAACAAAATAGTGGAAAGATTATTTTGAGCAATTGAAAATAAGTGGTTATTTTGAGTGGTTAAAAAAAAAAATTGTATTAATAACTTGTTTAGATGAAATTTTCATAAAGTGATTATAAAAACTCATTTCTAATAGTTTCATAACGACTTCAAATAAACACGGCTAAAAGTTTATGTCCATTTATAATTCGAATCACATTATATTTTAATTTAATTAAAAATAAAAGGTCTCAAATTGAATGAAAATGTAGGTATTATAAATATATATTTGATGTTTAACATTATTAAATTAAACAACACGTAGTTACCATTATTAATAGTTTGCGTTTAAAGTCTGAAACTTCTTAATTTATTAATATACTAAAAAGAGAAATGAAAAAGACTGGTTACCAAACAAGAAGCTGCATATTTATAAAATAATAATGTTTGTTTATGGAAAATGCAGAGCAGAAAATAGTAACGGCGATTATTTTTAAATAGTTATGAATTTATTATTATGTTCATTCTCCATTCTGTGCCACATGAAAGGCCGCCTTCAGTGCCTTCCCCTCCGTTATTCTGTTTTCTTTTCATTGGTTTCTAAAATATAATCTCTCCTTTTCTTCTTTCCCTCTCTTTCCTTAAAACTAATTTCCATTCATTTTCAAAAAAATTCCTAATCCAATTACCGCTCTCCCTTCCCCTAATCCGTTCACCATTTTCTTTATGGTTAGTTGTTGTTCTTTCGCTTTCTTTCAAGCGTTGTGATCGATTGTTTATGCGTTTCTTTCTTCTTAATCGTATGTTGTGTTTTGGATCTAGCAGGTGTTAGGCTCGGAATTTGATTAGGAATTTCATCAAATGGCTTACAAGGTGGATCACGAATACGATTATCTCTTCAAGATCGTCTTGATCGGTGATTCTGGCGTTGGAAAGTCGAATATTCTCTCCAGGTTTACGCGGAATGAGTTCTGTTTGGAGTCCAAGTCCACAATCGGAGTTGAATTTGCTACGCGGACTTTGCAGGTTAGCTACTCTACCGCCGTATTTTGTTCCTCTTTTTTCCTTCGAATCCAATTCATATCTGAATTTTTAAGTATTAACCTCGATATTGATTCTCGAATTACTTCCTATTTTTGATCGTTATTTTACGTTAATTAACGACTCGACAGTATTGATTGCACTCGAATAAATTAGAAGATTGCTACATAATTGATCAATATAACTGGATTGAAATTTTATGTTAATTAACAATTCGACGAGATTGATTCATACGGTTGAGAATGTATATCAGGACATTTTGTTTCGATTACTACGAACTCGAGTAAATTAGGAGATTGCTACATAATTGATCAATAGACCTGGATGGTTTTATCGGTACATTTGGTTTCGATCAGGACCAACTCGAATAAATTAGGAGATTGGTACATAACTGATCATCAAACCTGGGTCGAATATTTTTCCATCATTTCCAGTTTCCTTTCTCTCCCTGCTATGAATCTGACTTAGATAGATGGACAATAATGCACATTTTTCCTTCCTTGAAATTGTTTGTAAGCGGATTTGAGGCATAAGTATTTAGAAGGCTATATACAAAAGACCAGGAAAACTTAATAACAGAATACAAGAATCAAATGAGGAAGTCAACAAATCAACAACTATGAACTATGTACCATGGAGGAGGCTAACCATCGGGAATCACGAGTTGACTTAATCATCAAAGAAATACTTCAAAATTTAAGAAGCCATGAGTTCAATTAAGGGTCAAACACTATCTATCTAGTAAAAATAATCGTAATTGGATCCAACACTCACGGATATCAAACACAAAAAGAACTAAAGAGGAGGTCAACAAATCATCAACAATAGAGAATGTCACTTGTTTTAATCTTTTAGAGTAAAAATTATGTTTTGTATGCTAATGAAAACATAAACAAATACATGCTTACAATTGAGAGGTCATGTGTTCAAAGCTCTTGATCCGATTAATGCTAAATTTGTTAGATTATGCATTATTCAAGTAGGTGAATATTGTTTTTGAGACAGGTAGAGGGGAAGACAGTGAAGGCACAAATATGGGACACAGCAGGGCAAGAGAGATACCGAGCCATAACAAGTGCTTATTACAGGGGAGCAGTGGGTGCACTTTTGGTATATGATATCACCAAGAGACAAACCTTCGACAATGTCCAGAGATGGCTACGTGAGCTGAGAGACCATGCCGATTCCAACATTGTGATCATGTTGGCCGGAAACAAAGCCGATCTGAACCATCTCCGGGCTGTCTCCTCCGAGGATGCTCAGCATTTGGCAGAGAGAGAAGGGTTGTCATTTCTAGAGACCTCAGCCTTGGAAGCCTTGAATGTTGAAAAGGCTTTTCAGACCATTTTGCTTGACATTTACCATATCATTAGCAAAAAAGCTTTGGCAGCTCAGGAAGCCTCTTCCGCTCCTGGCCTCCCTCATGGCACCACAATTAATGTCTCCAATCTCTCAGATAATTACAGCAAGAAAAGTTGTTGTTCTTCCTGATCTCCATCATCATGATTTGATGGAAACAAAACAAAAACTGGGGGGACTGGTGGTAGAAATTTTTAAAAATTAGTATTTGTTGTTGTTGTTGTAAAAGAGAGATACCGTTTTTGAGTAATTTTTTTTATAGATGAGGGAAAAAAAATTCAGATTGGTTCTTCAATTTGATCTATCTGAGATTTTGTTTGATTCTGTGGAAAAGGGGAGATTTTTCTTTCATATTATTGTTACTGATATTGCATGTTGTTTTTATCGATTTTGTTCTTGAATAAATTCTTAATTTGTAGTTTTGTATCTTTCAAGAGATTGAGACAGATCCCCCATTGACGAGTGGTAGTACAAGTAAAACTACTTTGTTTTCATATGCAACATCTTCTATTATATGATTTTGTAATGTAGAATTAATTTTACATTCAGAGTATAAAATATATTTGGAAAATTCAAATATAAATCTTGTAAGTCAATTGAATTTATTTTGAGATTGATGTTTATTTATTTTATTTATTTATTTTTTTTTTTTTTTTTGACGTTGGAGGTATTACTTAAAATCTTAAAGTTTAATTATATTGTTGACATAGCTCATAAATTGGGATATTTACTGTGCAAAAAAATCTAAAAAAGGGGATTTTTTTTTTTTTTTTCTATTTAATTAGAATGAAGTTAATTAATGTGATATGAGATTAAGAAGGAATAAATATTAGTTAGGAAAATAAATTTATAATAGTATTTAAACTTTGTTTCATTTTATATTTAAATTTACAAATGTCAAATTGTAGTGTTTGTATTCAAAAAATTTTAATTTATAATTAATTTATGAATTTTAATTAACCTATTTTAATTGTTTATAAATGAAAAAAGTAAATTTACCAAACTTTTATGGTAAGAACAATTTTTTTGGCCTAAAAAGGATATTTGATAATTAAAGGAAAAAAAACATAATGAGCAAAATAGTATTTAAACCCCGAAAATTAAAATAGAACAGATCTTTTCTTTCGAGTTCTTGCTGGCTTTGGGTAATCTTCAAATACTAGGGTTTCTCTGCGGTTTTTATCGGTCTATGTTGGGAAGACGACAATCTTAAACCCTAATGGCCTCGCAAGGACAGGAAAGCATTGATATTGACGACATTATCAGACGGCTTACTGAAGTCCGGTCGTCCCGGCCGGGGAAGCAGGTTCAGCTTTCCGAGAACGAGATCAAACAGCTTTGTGCTGCTTCAAGAGAGATTTTTAAACAGCAGCCCAACTTGCTCGAGCTTGAAGCCCCTATTAAAATTTGCGGTATTCTTTTTTATTTTTTTTTTCTATTCACTTTACTGATAATCGCAGTAGGTTAAAATTTTGTATCTTTGTGTGGTTTCGGCTGTTTTTCAATTTTCTTGGGTAAGAAGTCATGTCTTGGTTCAAATATTTGAAGTTTTGAGAATTTAATTTAATTTTCGTATGTGGAGCTTGATATTCGTTTAGAAAAATGTGAGACGTGAGAATAATTTTACAATCTAAGTTATAGAAAGAGCATATGACGTTGTCTTTAGTATTTTTAGATTGAACTTTGTGGTTTATCAAATTTGGGATAGGCCAAAAGAAAAATAATATTGTGCTGTCTTTTTTTAGCCTTCTTGTTTTCCTTACCAATCTCTTAAAACGCTATTGAGGCTCACACCATGAGGCAGGGCTCTGGATTTTGTATTCTCTTGATCGTAAGAGATGTATGCCGGCATCGGTGACTTAAGTCAGCTTTAAGTCTCGCCTCGTACATTGACTAGAGTAGAACTTAGAAGAATAGTATTACTTTTTTCCGTTCTTTAAAAATATTAGTAGTGTTTTACTACTTATGCTTTAGAAACAATGAAGACGAAAAGTTCATTGATATTGTAAGTGTAAGAGCACTCTGTTCATGACTTATCTTAGGCTTTTATCCTTACCAAATCTATTTGTAATGTTTTTTTCAATTACCTTGAAGTTTCTTGCCACTTGCACTGCCTGGCTGTAGGTTCTACTATTGGTCAATCTATTCTATGATACTTTTACTCCTGGAAAATATGTTATTAGGTAGCTATTGAAAGGCCTAGACAAATAGTCCCCTTTATACGTAAATTCAATTGCTTTTACATCGTTATATTTTGTAATTCCCATAGGAGGTGTTTGGATGAATGATTGTGGTGATTATTTTGAGTAATTAGAAACGAGTGATTATTTTAAGTGGTTTTAAAGTAGAAATTGTAGTAATAGCTCGTTTGTATGAGATGTTTAAAGAGTTATTGTAAAAGCTCGTTTTTAATAGCTCTATAAAACACCCAAACAAACAACTCCATATCGTCTAATTTCAATTATTTCCCTCCTCCATTTCTGTCTTTGTAGCACAAAGTGATATCTTATATGATTTCATTACAAGTTTGGCACTAGACTGTAGAGCTCCTGGAGCAATGCAAAAATATATACTAGTTTCGGCTTCATTTTTTATGATCTTATCTTAGTCTATGAAGTCAAGGCTTCTAATCTTGTGTACTGTTCCTTTTTAACTTGCAGGGGATATTCATGGGCAGTATAGTGATTTACTTAGGCTTTTTGAGTATGGAGGTTTTCCCCCTAGTGCCAATTATCTATTTTTAGGAGACTATGTGGACCGTGGGAAGCAGAGCTTAGAAACAATATGTCTCTTGCTAGCCTATAAAATCAAGTATCCTGAGAACTTTTTCCTTTTAAGAGGAAATCATGAATGTGCTTCTATTAATAGGATATATGGATTTTATGATGAATGTAAGCGGCGGTTTAATGTGAGACTCTGGAAGGCATTTACTGATAGTTTTAACTGTCTTCCAGTGGCTGCTCTTATTGATGACAAAATTTTGTGCATGCACGGTGGTCTCTCCCCGGATCTTACTAACTTAGATCAAATAAGAAATTTAGGTAGGCCAATCACTATCCCAGACACTGGTTTGCTATGTGACTTGCTTTGGTCAGATCCTTGTAGAGATGCTAAAGGATGGGGGATGAATGATAGAGGAGTCTCTTACACCTTTGGACCTGATAAGGTAGAAGAATTTTTAGCCAAGCACAATTTGGATCTTGTTTGTCGTGCTCACCAGGTTGTTGCTTCCTCTTCCCCTCTCCATTTTGTGTTTCATAGTTAATTCTTATGACTTATTGCGCTACTTAGTTATCATTCTTATGTAATTTTTTTTACCTAGGTTGTGGAGGATGGTTATGAATTTTTTGCAGACAGACAGCTTGTCACAATATTCTCAGCCCCCAACTATTGCGGTGAATTCGATAATGCGGGTGCCATGATGAGTGTTGATGAAAATTTGATGTGCTCTTTCCAGATTCTTAAGCCTGCGGAGAAAAAATCTAATAAGTTCATGATGACTACAAGAATGTGATGGTTGCAAGTTGATGATTATTTGTTTTTAACCAAGGTCAGCTGATAAACATTTCACCTTTCTCCTGATGAATGATTTTGTTGTTTGGTTTTTCGGATTGGATTCATACATGTTCTGTCTTTGGGAATGCCTAATTCTACTTTTGTGACATTTTTAGGCTGCTGTCAATATGAGTTTTATCTTTTTGTTTTCGTCGGTATTGTTTACTGCGGTAATTTGGAGAAGTCTGAGATATTTTTGTTTCTATTGAGTTAGATCTTACCATGAAATTCTCCATTTGTCTCATCAGTGTTTTAACCTAGTTCAGCTGATAAATATTTTGCATTTGTATTGAATTGTCTTAGTGACACTGCAGAACTTGTTAAATTCCCGGTAAATGTACAGTAACTAAGAACACATTTTAGATGTATATTACTTGTAGCTTTCTCATGTCTACTGTTTGTGACTGTTTGTTTCTGTACATTTGTGTATGTGTGATAGAAGGAGGGAGTTAACTTTGAACCGTAAGAAGTTTATTTTTTATCTTTCTTTATGAGTCACGTAGTGGAATGAAAGCTTCTGCGTCTGCTACTTTTCCCCGTATTTTCAGTCTCGCTCATCGAGCATGTGTAAAACTTTTGTATTCCATGATGATGAGTTTTGCCTGGTCTTGCTGATTGTTTAGTTTTCTTAAAGCATTTCAAACTTGGATTTCGAAGGTGTGCTCCCCTCAAAGTCCTAAGTTTGAGACTTACTTGTGACATCAATTTGTAGACACCTTTGGTGTCTCCATTCCGATGTCTCCAGATGCCTTGCCTAGGGACAACGTGATTATTCCGGATATAGTGGATCAAAGCTTTGATTTTCCAATTTCAGAAAAAAAAAGAAGAAGAAAGTAATAGCTTGTCCTGTGTTATAGCTCTTCATTTGCAATCTGAATTTGGTTTAGTAAAATAATTCATGCAGGCAAGACTCGTTTTCCCGGGAAAAGTAATCGTAGAAGGATGCAAAGCTTCAACACACTATTGTATGAGTGAAGTGAAGATGAATGGTGCAGTTCTTTTCTCCCTTTTGTTATTTTATTTTGATGGTTGGGGGAAGGTGTTCAAAATGGAAAGTGAAGAACAGAATACTACATAAAAATTAGTAGATGGTTTAAGACAGGCAGAAACTTCTTTATTTTCACCTTTTTCTTCTCATTAGTTGTATTTAGTTTGCAGCGTGTTTGTATTGTGTATAATCGGTTTGGCAACACCTTCATTGACTTTCAGCAGCAGATTGGTTCAAAATCTTCTCTAGATTTCTTCTCATTTTCTCAAGCTGCAATCTTATTTTTCCAATTTTACTGATTTTCTCACTGGAATTAGTATGGTTCATGTGAGTTATTTTTTTCTTCTTATCTTATGATTTTGTTTTCTGGAATTAGATAGTTGAATTCATACTTTTGATATTTAGGAATCAGGACGGTGTTTTTTGGTCTAGGTGTGAGGCAAGAGAACGATTACGTTCTCGAGGAATGTGATTTTTTTATTTACAGTGAAGTGAATGATTATGGAAGAATGGTTACTTATGTTTAAGATGCAAGGAATGATTATGAGAAACCATTAGTTCATTTCACGCATTTGGGGCAAAGAACAATTATGAAAAATAAAATATTGATCAAGAGGATTGAATAGTGTAAGGAGAATTTGAATGATAGTTGGTGGTTAAAATGTAGATAAGCTGCCAAAAGATTTGTTTTCCATCCCCTGTTTGATACACTTGGGTCCAAACACCTCCGTAGTTCTTTAGTTGTATCATTGTTAGCTTTTTTTTCTCCCCCAATCAGTTTGTTGAGCTTGATGCTAAAGATGATCATGTCGATTTTGATGGTTTATTAAGTTGGATTGAGTTAGAAATTTTTTTTCGGATAGGTTCACATTTTTGGGTTGGTCAATCAATCTAACTCTATGCATTGAAGTTATTTAATTCAATTTTTTTTTTAGTTGGGTTGAGTTTTTTGATTGTGTTAATTTCCTCTTTTTACTTACAAAAAAAAAAAAAAAACCTCGATCCACATATATAAAGAAAAGGTTCGTAATGCTAACTTGAATTTGTGTTGTCTATTTTATCTGTGTACGTTCTTTTTTAATTTGCCAATAAAATATCTTATTAATTAATCTTACACAAATATAACATGTATTATTTTTAGTTTGAATTGAGTCGGATGAAACAAATAAAAAATTGGTTAATCTTAGAATTGGTTCAATCCAAATAAAATTCTAATCCATTCAACTCTTACGGTTGTAGATTGTTAGGGTGATTGAATTTGGAGTTGAGGGGAGGAAGGAGGAGTTGGGAAATCTTTAACTTCTTATTTGTTTATTGCATCCTCACAACTCTTTCTCAACTTTTTATCAATATCACATCAAACCTTTTATTGATTATATCAAATCTTATACAAAATTTTGTCTTACTTTAACTTAATATACAATGATTATAAACAAAAAAAAGTTAACATAAGATAAACATTTACTTTGTTGAACAACAATCTCTATCTAAAGTTTTTGTAACATCTCTTTCCAAAAACACCAATCTCAAAACTATCTCTATATCACTCGACTTCTTCTTCCACTTCCCTCCTCACGCTCCAAAATTCAATCCCCTTATGATTTATAACAGATGCATGTTATAAATATATATATCTATTATATATTGGAGGTTTAAGAACCTTACATTGAGATGCATATCCATACTTAACTATGGAAAAATAAAGACAAATTCAACTATGAATTATTTTTTTATAGTCAACATAAAATAAAATGTGACTCAAGTTATAAGTCGACATAAACTATTAAGTCATATATTAAAGACGGTATATTGAGATGAATATCTATACTATTTAACGTAGTATCTTAGCATATTAAGCCCATAGCTTTAAGTAAACCCTATGGCCCTAAAAATGTTTGTAAATGTGAAAAAGTCTACATCAATATTTTCCTGCCTCATTTGAATGAAAGATTTATAAGCTTCCTCATCAATGCCCTAGTTATCAGAAGGTGATTGTGGAGAACAACAGTCCTTGATTTTAGGCCTCAAACCATAGTTTTTATTTCTGTTAAATTCAAAAAATAGAAGGTATGAAAGGGAGTCACTGGCCCTAGATCCAAAATTGACACTAAAAGTTATGTTTGTTTTTGGTAGAAGAGGAGTAGTTAACCACTACTATTAAAAATCACTCGTTAGTATTTTGTAGTAAACAATTAATTTTAACTATTCATCAAATCTGTTATCAAACAATTTCATATCAAACACATCACTCAACCACTACTAATACCAATTCATAAACAAGTAATTACTCAACTATTACTGATATCAATAATGAAATAAATATTCAAGTACTATTAATCCCATTTACTTCACTATTTTCTATAAAAAATAGATACCGGTTTGGATTGAAATTTGAAGAATATTTATGATTAATATTTAGAATGTGGATTTAAATTTGAGTATTTAAATGTAATGTTTGCACTCAAATGCTTGTTTGTACGCAGCTTTTAAAAATATTTAAATTTAGTATCTAGATTGAGAATTTACTTTGAGTATTTAAAAGTAATGATTGCCGTCAAAATTCTTGTTTGGATATAATTTTTTAAGAGTATTTGCAATTAGTATTTAAAATAAAAATTGATTTTGAGTATTTAGAAGTAATGACTACTGTCAAAATCTTGTTTGAATGTAATTTTTAAAATTAGTATTTATAATGAAAATTTATTTTGAGTATTTAAAAGTAAGGATTGCGGTCAAAATCTGATTTGGGTGATTTTTTTTGTAAAAATATTTAATAAATACTAATTTGAGGTACTCTTACCAAATCTCCCTAAATTTTATACTCTAAAAGTGTGCATATTTGATGGTTTATTAAAAAAAAAAAAAAAAAATCGTTCCTTACCGATACTTTCAAAATGTAAATCGAAACAGAACCCAGGCCCATAAAGGCCCACGAAAGGCCCATATTGCTAGCCTTTTACACGTACCGGGATTTAAAATGGCGCCCATTTATTATTCATTTAAATTTCCACCCTTCTCTCTCTCCTCCCGGGTTCTACCGGTAGGGTTTCTCCTTTGCTAGAAAGGCGCAAAAAAAAAAAAAAAAAAAAAAAAAGAAAAAAGAAAAAGCAAAGAGTGAAAAAGAAAAGATGAACAATGTGAAAATCCACTTCCCATTTCTCTAATCCGTTCTTACTGTTATAATCGTCCCTCTTCGTTTCGAGTTTAGTAATTTAATTCCCGTCTTCTTCTATATTCTCGGTGATAAATTTTCTGTAATCTGGAGGGTTGGTGGCTCCTCTGGATTTTTCTTCCAAAAGCTTCGTTTTGTAAAGACAAGTCATGAATTCTGGAGATCCATCAATGGCATTACTGGCTGCAAGTGCTGGAGATACTGTTAAATTATTTGATGTTTCTGTTCATTCCAACGATCTGGGCGATCCGTGCACTTTGAGCTACACTCCTTCGCCCGGTTACCAAATCAATTCAGTCAAGTGGAATCATACAAGTAAGTCGCCTACATTCGTTCCCTTCTCCTTGGATTACCCCTTTTTCGGATTCTTGTTTTCCGGAGTTTCTTGGAGCTTGGTTTAGTTCCCAACATTTCTTTTTATCTGCGTCGCTTTTGATGAGTTATGAGTTTTTGTATAAAACCTATTAATTAAGATATTACAGTTTGAAATCTCCCTCCCCAAATGTTGTTGAATAAAAAATAGATCATCCCGCCCTAAGTGTTTTAGTTTTCGCCACTATTTACTGATTGTAAAATTGATATTTTACTACTGAGATGGGCTGTGGTTCTGTTTTCTCTTGATTCAACTAGGATTCTGTTTTTGCAGATTTGGTTTTGGCCAGTGCTGGTGATGATAAGAAGATCTCCTTGTGGCGTAAGAATGGTCAGAGCATGGGTACCATTCCGATTGCTGGTAGTGATAGTGGAGATAACATAGAGGTTAGCTAGTTGTTTAATGATTTACTAGTTTATTTTAGTTCCGAATTTATTGTGAAAGGTGATGGTTAATTGTTTAGTAGTTTATTCATGGTTGAACTTTTCTTCAGGAATCCATATTTTCTATCAGTTTCAGCAACAAGGTATCCAGGTATATGTGTACTGGAGGGAGTGGTCATGTTGTAAGAATATGGGATTTGCAGAGAAAGCGATGTATCAAATGGTTGAGAGGACACACCAATGCTATAACAGGAGCTATGTACAATTGCAAAGACGAGCACCTTGCTTCAATTAGTCTAAGTGGGGATCTTATACTTCACAATCTTGCTTCTGGTGCTAGGACTGCTGAACTTAAAGACCCTTATGAGCAGGTTGTCCAAGTTTGTTGCATCTTAGTTTGTTTTTAAGATATATAGTGTCAAATGATCTGATTTTCTATTAATTGTCCTTTCTGATGGCTGTTAAGACCAGGTATTGAGGGTGCTTGACTATTCGCGTATTAGCAGACATCTTTTGGTGACTGCAGGTGATGATGGAACTGTACATCTATGGGATACGACTGGACGCAACCCTAAGGTTTGGTTCGACTATCTTGTTGTTGGAGTAACATGGCTTGTTACTGCTCGTTAAAATATAAAAATTGATTTGGACAATATTAGTATTGGCCTCTTTCATACCCACTTTTTTTGTGTTTAAGACATATGAACGGCTTGGATTTATGTTGTAGCCTGTAAGTCTCAATAACAACGTACATTTTCCTTTTTTAGGATTTTTTTTCAGGAGGTGTTTAGAACCTTCCCGATCAACTCCTTAATGGATCAGGAGGGCGAAATTGAAATTTCCATTTACCTTGTTTCCTTTATTGGATGTGGTTATAAGTTTTATTTAATATTCGAGACCGTGGTCCGTGAGTGTCTGGGCTACTTTATGTGCACCTCAACTATTCTCTTGGGGGTGTAGTTATAAGATTATTTGTCATTTGAATTACCAAATTTTCGCTAATGTTTATTAATTAATGACTGCTCAGAATATTGAAATATTCCATTCAGTCTCGTGCTATATACATAGTTTTTTAATAGTCCAAACATTGTCCACGCCATTGATTTAATTTGGCCTGCCTGGTTGTATTTCACTATTTTCGGGTTTTGACATGTTAATGATCTTTATACTCCGTTCTGTATTTAGGTTTTACGTTTCATTCTTGTTATTATTTCATTGGGGTTACATACTTCTGTTTTTTGTTTAGGTTTCTTGGCAAAAACAACATTCTGCACCAACTGCTGGTATTGGCTTCTCACCATCGAATGACAAGGTCTCAATTCTTATTTGTAATTTATCAGTGAAATTTTGCTCGTGATACAGATATTATGAAATTAAGTTCAGTGGGAGTAAAAAACTTTAGAGTGGGAAGTTTCTCCCTATGAGTAAAATCATTCAAATGTTCTTTTCATGATTACAGATTCTTGCCAGTGTTGGGCTGGATAAGAAGTTATACACTTACGACTCAGGATCAAGGAGACCATCTTCTTTCATTTCTTATGAGGCACCCTTCTCATCAATGGCTTTCAGAGATGATGGTTTGATACTTGCTGCTGGAACAAGCAATGGACGGGTGGTTTTCTATGATGTTCGTGGGAAACCAGAGCCGTACATTGTTCTTCGTGCTTATAGTAGTTCAGAGGTATTCCCCCAGTGTTTTATAGAATACTTATCTGCTCACGAAGTTGGTATGCTCTCTGGGTTTTTCTATTACCATTGAAATGGTTGCTCACGTGCTTATGAAATTTAAACCACTCTCAACTCATTGTCACTATTAGTCGTAAGCAGTATTGATTGCATTCTAGGTTTACTAATTACTTGCAGTACAATCCAGGCGGTTACAAGTTTATCGTGGCAGAGGTTAAAACCTGTAATTGTAAATGAAAACAATTGCACTGCTGATATTGCTCTTTTGGGAGGTGCTGTTGAAGATTCAATTCTCATGCCTGACCCACTTCCATCTTTGACTACATCCACTGTTGCTCTGTCCACAACAATATCCAGTTCTCGGAATCCTGGCCGTTCAGGTCCAACTTTTGAAGCTTCACTGACAGAAACTTCCAGCACATTCTCAACGGCAGAGGAAACACCACATCGTAGCCATTTGCGGCCAGGGGGGAGCTTAGCCAGATTACTTGCTCCTCGCTCCAGTTACAACTTCAAGGATGATATGGAGGTTTTTTCTCCTCTTGTGGATGTTCAGCCAATCACACCTTCATTGGATAAGCTGTGGGATGATCAAAGTGGGCTGAAGAAGGACCATCCATTTGACAAGAAACCGCTGTCTTCATTATTTCCTTCATCAATCAGGAGGTTCTCTTCTCTTGAGGATGGGGCAAGTGATCACCCAATATTTAATTGGAAATCTTCATCTTCCAAACAGGTATGTTGTTACTTTCTAATCTCCATTGGGTTTTCTTTTTAAAATATGATAAAAGAAAGATCTTTCTTACAGGATGTCCCGGTACCGTGCCATTTTTTTTTGACATTGATTACATTACTATTTACTATTTTTATGTTCTACAACAAGTAGAGGTGGGAGATCCAAATTCATGCCTCTAGTCATTGGGATTTGGGCACAAAGTAATGCCACTGAGCTAATTTGCTCTTGGTCATCGGTACTTTGCCATAATGAATTCCAATTGTACTTGGTCATATTCAGTTTTCTAGGCCACTTTTCTGCATTCTCTACTGCCTGATAGTCCAGAGATATGAAAACAAGATATAAATAGTGTCGATTGTGGAGTTAGAATTATAACCTTGGGTTTTGCTGTCATTATTACTCAGGTGAGTGGTGGGATCTATCTTATTTATTATATTTCTCAATCAAACGTTTATCCTATGGTGATAGACCAATTACCCAAGACAAATTAACAGCGGGACCTACTCAATATAATATAGATGGAAACTAAAGGATAATAATTTTCCAAGAAGTTTGGATACTTTAGTTTGGGTAATGTTTCTGTGCTTGTCATGTATTAGACATCTCGGCACTTTTTAGCACAATAGACGTGTTAAATATTAGTAGTACAAAGTGGATATGACTACATTTAGAACTTAGACTCATATTGAGAAGCATTTCTTGATTCCTTACATTTTAGGCTATGGTGTTGAGGGCCTTCTGATTGAACTAATGAGTTCTGGCAAGAGCTTTCTTTTCGATCATTGCACGAGAAATGGCAATTTTAGTCACTAATACTATATTTTTTGGCAGGATGATTCTCGATCTTCTGTTGGACAATTGGGTTCTACTCCTGCTCCAACCTTTGATTCTAAGAATGAAGACACGTCAATTACTCCTCCGGAAGCTTGGGGTGGCGAGAAACTATCTGATAAATTTGCCCAACTGAGGCAGCCAGTGAATTTACCATCTCGTTTTGGGATGTTGACTTCAAGTTCAGGTAGTCAGACATCAACAAGTTCTTTGATTTCTGGATTACAAGATCCGCATGTCAGCATCACTTCCTTGACAAATTTGAATCTCAGCTATCCAAATTTGCGCACAAAAGATGTAACCTCACCGGAGGTTTCATTGTCTATTCCTGAACACTTTTCTACTTCTGCTGCATCCTTGTCTCTTGGTACCAGAGGAACCATTGGGCTGATTAACCAAGATTCACCTAGGACCACAACTATGACCCTGCCTCGTAGGTTTTCTACATACGCCGAGAGGTTAAGTACTACTTCATCTTTCAGTGATGGGCTTCCTGTCAGCTCGCCGAAAACAAAGAAAATGGGTTCTGAAACCAGGGAAGAGGTCTTGAATAACCTGTCAAAGTTTGATGCATTATCTGTTACGGAATCAGGAGTTCTTCCTGCAATAAACGTAAGAGAAAACTCTTCATTATTAAATGTTTTTCTATGATATGCGTGTCTTTTGATTCTGGGCAGTTCTTTGATACTTTGAATTTAATTGTCTGCATTCTGCTGCTTTTTAATTATGCACATTTTATGGGGGTTACTTGGATGAAGCGTTGTCACTTAAAATGGAAATTGTTGGTCCCTGATCGTACTATTTGTTGCAGGGAGGGTCCTTACAACCACAAAAGCCATTGCAGACAGATGCCCAACAAGGAAATTCGTTTACCCTCCAGCTTTTTCAACGCACTTTAGAAGAAACTCTTGATTCCTTCCAGAGATCCGTACACGACGATATGAGAAACCTCCATTTAGAGATTCTGAGACAGTTTCATATGCAGGAGGTACTGTATTTCAGATACTTTTTTTTGGTTTTTTTAATGTCCGTGAGTGTCTGGACAAGTTTACGTGCATCTCGATTAATCTTATGTGTTAGAGAAAACAAGGAACTTTTAATTGTCAAAGAAACTTGTAGGAAGTTAATTTCTAGATTGGGTAAATTATAAATTTAGTCCCTATGGTTTGAAGAAAGTAATAGTTTAGTCCCTATGATTTGAAGAAAATTAGAGTTTAGTCCATATGGTTTAAAAATCTAGACTTTAGTCTCTGTCGTTTGGAGAAACCTACAATTTAGTCCCAATAGTCTTAAAAATTAGGATTTAGTCCCTAAAGTTTGATAAAATCTAAAAAATAGTCTCTCGTTCATAATTGTTGGTGAAAAAAATACGTAGGTTATTTTTGTGTTTAATGATGAGAGTGTGAGATAAGTAATTGATGGGAAAAAAACATACATCATTCATACATTAGAAGTTACATTTACGTACTTAAATTTTTCTTCGATTTATGAATAGCATGGACTATATTTTAGGTTTTATCAAATCGTAGGGACTAAAAATTCTATATTTCTCCAAACTACAGGGACTAAATTCTATATTTCTATGGGACTGAAGTTTAAGGGACTAAACTCTAACTTTCTTCAAACCATAGAGACCAAATTTATAATTTACCCTTTCTAGATAGGTGACCATTATGGATTAGTCTATAAACTCTTAGTTTCTTGAGATCTGATCAATCATCTGGCCATGATGATTACCTTATTTTAGAATACCATTAAACTAAAAACAAGGTTTTTTCATTTATGCTTTCATTTCTCATATTTAGTCTCATTTAATATCTGTAAATGTTTGCACAGATGGAAATGTCAAGTGTGATGAGCTCCATTCTGGAAAATCAAGCTGAGCTGATAAAAGAGGTCAAGTCTCTTAGGAAAGAAAACCAGCAGCTTCGAGATTTGCTTGGATCTTAGGAATTCAATGGGTCAAATTGTTTACAATTGGGATTTGTCTTTCCCATGCGCAGGTGAACGGTTTTCATTTTTTCATTTTTTTTTCCTGAACGTGTACAGAATTATGATTTTCAGCTCATAAAATGAATTATTGTATTTCATATTCTATATAACCACCAAGTGTATGTGTATTCATTTAACAAAGTTAGTATCATAGTATATGCATTTCTGTGAGCTTTCTCTCTGCAGTTCAAGTTACCAATATTGATGTGTTGCAATCATATCATGAATAATGATGTCTTATTGATTGCTGAGATGTGGAAAAAAACTTCCATACTTGTTCATGTGTAGGATGTTCTTATATTTTTTTTTCTATGAGGCATATCTTGGTACTTCAGAATTATTTTTCTTCTTTTTTTTTTTATAATATTTTTTGTTTATAACAAATTTTTTTTTTTATGTGGAATTGAATGACGCCACATAAGTGTAGGAGCACCCTACACATGAACAACTAGAGAAGTTTTCTAGGCTAATACATGTCGAAGATTAATTCATTTTGCTAGCGATTTTTTGCCTGTTTGTGTGGCATTTTCGGGATGTATTTTCTTCTGATCACTTTCTATATATTATTTCTCAGCCTTTTGGCGGTGTAGAAATATTCATTGTCTTTTCTTTATAATTTATTATTATTATTATTTTTTTAATTTCTAATCAGAATCTTTCATTTAAGTGTTTGGAGTCTTAACTACTCTATTTCATTTATCAACAAAATTGGTTCTTTCACCGAGAAAAAGAAAGCATTTTCATTTCTATGTGAAAACAAAAGTTGCCCCTGGGTAAGAAGAAATTGGTTTTTAACTCCACTACATTTGCACCAGAATCTGTGCTTCAAAGAATTTTGTGTCTGATTTTTCATTAACGTTGAGTTTAGAGGATCATTACACTTTTCCCGTCCTTGGTAAATTATCTGACATTCCATATAATCCAAGCTTAAATGATGATGGGGAAATGAATATTTTGCACTTTTAAGGTTATATTTGTTTTTGGTAGAGAGGGGTGGTTAACTACTACTCCTCACTAATCATTCGTTTGTATTTGGTATTAAACAACCACTTTTATCCATTCATCAGATCCCTCTATCAAACTACTCGATCAAATTTCACATCAAATATATTACTCAACTACAACTAACACCAATCTTCAACACAAGTAATAAATTATCTAACCATTATTAACATCAATTCTCAAACTAAGTAGTTAACTACTCAAAACTTTCATTATTCCTTACACACCACTCTTTTCTACCAAAAATAAATGCGCCCTAATTCCTAGGATCTAAGATCTTTCCAAAAACAAATTTTGTGTTATAACTACTATGCATAATTGAGTCTGATTCCTCAATTAATTGAGACATTGTACTAGGTATAAATTCTTCATTGTACGTTTGATTTAATTGACATAAAATATAGATTAAGGATCAAGAAATCATGCATTTGAAAGACCTACAATTGTAGATAAAGGTCTATAGTTAAAGGAAATGGAAAAAATAAAATTAAAATGGTCTTATAGTTGACGAGATATTTTGAAACTTAACTCAACAGCAAAATTGTAATTAGTATATTGAAAAATGTTACAACTTTGATATATTTTTTTTATTTACTGCCTATTATACTATATCTCGACTGCGGTTAAGATTTCTTTTTCTTTTGTTTTTTTTCCAAAATTATAAATTATATATTAATAATTACTACTTGCATTCCTTCATCAACAAGTCTGGGTGGTGTAGTTGGTTATCACGCTAGTCTCACACACTAGAGGTCCCCGGTTCGAACCTGGGCTCAGACAACTTTTTTTTCCTGCATTCCTTTCGTTACGGGCTTTTCGAATACCGGTTTTAGCCCATTTTCCGGCCCATTTATTCCTGCACGTGTGCAAAGGTTCAATCGGGAGAAGAAGCACGTGAGAATCATCATGCTGGCCTTTTCTGTGCTTCAACATTAGGGCTTATACCAGAGGATTCTGTCTCAGTTGATTTCTCATCGGTTCTTCGCACCTTGGATGAATTTCTGAGAGTAGCAAACAATTTCAATTTTTACTATTCCTTTCGGTGTTTCTCGTTTTTCTTCTGGATTTCTTCCTTTCTCCATGGACGATGGCTTCACGAGTCTACCTACCAGCCATTTGCTTGGCTCAGTCCCTGTACGAACTTTGCTTCCTTACATTTTTACTACTTCTTGAATTGATTTCTGATTCTTGCTATTATTTTCTGAAGTTTCGACTATCTGCGTTAGTCATCGCGATGATTGATCAGCTTCGTATGATCGGTTCCGGTTTCGTCCTTACTTCTTTGTTTTTGTATTTGTTCGCTTATTTAAGATAGCGAATAGGGTGGAAAGTGCATAGTTTGGCACTTTCTCATATGCTTATGTCTTGTTGGTTTTGACGATTCATCGCAAGTGAAAAGAAAACGGAAGATTATTCTGTCAAGGCTACGGGGATTTTCCTTTGCGTAAGTATGGAGTCAAATAAGAAAAATACTGTATAATAGATGTGCCATTTGACTGGGAAATTAAATTGCTACTTCCAGTTGCATCTTCTGCATAATGCCTTATTGCTGTATATTTGTCAATGTTATAATGCGATTGACGGGACCAGCTATTTTGGCAATGCATTTGTTGAATCGACCCCTACTTTTTAACCAAGAATATCACACTTCTCATACCAAGTGATACTAGTTCCTGCAGTTAGTATTTAAATTGTTGTACGTCTGTGTGTGTATGTACGAGAAAGTGTGTGTGTGCTGGTCCTTTTTGGTTACACCTTGAATTTATGTTTGCTTAAATGTTAGTGATCAGTTTGGTGTAGTTTAGTTTTTATTTACAATTTACTATCTTTTTTTTCCTGTTTCCATTTCTGAAGCTTTTCTATTTGGAATAATTTTTTTAACTATCCGTTTTTTGGATCAATAGGCTGTAATCAGTGACGAGAAGATTGGTACAGACCATGCAAGTAAGAAAATATTTTAGTGTCTTCTTCAACTTCTTAGTAATCTTATTTATTTTGTGTTCAATAATAAGTCGCATTCTAAAGTCTAAATTATTCTATATTTGTCAGTAAGTTTTTGTTTTAACAAATTTATTTTTCTTCTCTGAGGAATCTTAATATTATGCAGCACCGCCAGCAAGTATGGATACATTTCCCCCCAATAATGGAGGAGACAGAGGGAGAGGTTATCAAACTCTTGAAAGTCCAAGTGGTATGCTTACCATGTAAAAGATTTGTATCTCCCCTATAGTAGATTTATTAGATCTCCAAGAACTTGGCAAGGCAAGGCTTAAAATAGTTTGATATAATAGTGTTCCCGAGGAGTGGCTCGGTGATCAAAGGCTTGGGCTTTGGAGGTGTGCTCCCCTCAAGATCCCAGGTTTGAAACTCACATGTGACATTAATTTGTGAACACCTCTCGTGTCTCCGTTCATTCGATGTTCCCGGTGCCACAACCTAGGGATGGGTCAATGGTGCCCTTGGGTTTAGAGAAGCGTAAGCTCTAAGTTCCCAGGTCATCAAAAAAAAGTTTGATACGGTGGGCAGTGTAATTTGTGAAAATAATAATTATAGATTGTTCCTTTAGTTTTTTCATTCGTTTCTTGCAACTAGGGGTTTTAGATTTACTTTTAATTATTAATTGACAATTTTTTGTGCTTCAATCAATCGATTTATGTCTTTTAATATTTAGATTTGGACGTACTCTATAAGTAAAACTGGAACTTATATGGGATTGAGATATGTAGTTGTTTCAATTAATTAAGTATGAAGGTTGACACCTAACTGTTGTGTATCATTCAAGAATGATTACTAGATGTTTGTGGATTAGTTTGTTATTGCTGTACTGGGCTCTTTTTTTCTTTTTTTTTGTAAAGGAAACAATTTCTTTGAACTTACGAAATATTGGGCATTGCCCCAGAGCCCATAGGCCTACATGATCGGTGCTAGGCTCTTTAATCTTACCAAAGAGGTCAAATATTTTTAAATCCTTGGATATTGAAGGTTGAATTGAAACCACCTTTCTAATCTCAACCCCATACACATCAAAGATAGCAGATTTTGTGCCCCATTTTTTAAGGGGTCGATTCTTTTTAAGGTGAACCCATTATTTTAAAAAGTCCACTCAGGCATGCGTCTAGTTGCAAGGCACACTTCGTGCTATTCTTGAGCCCCGAAGGCGTGCCTTGTGGGCTTTGTTTTGAAGGGCTTGATAAGTTATATAAGGTATTGAAATATCTACCTTGAACCACTCATACATATTTTATATACTATTATGTTACGAACTAACAATTTTATTTATGTAATCAGAGGTGAAGAGCAGAGCTTCCTCCCAAATTCTCCTAAGAGAAGTTTCACACAATTGCAAAATTCCGATAAAAACAAAAATAACAGAAAAGCATCGTAAAATACTATTTCCAGAACACTCAACAAATTGCCTTGGACCCCACCCAAATTCACATTCGCACAACGCGCACAGAGGACAAAAAGACAAAACTACCCCTCACTAAATGGTTTCCCCATTCGCACTCTTCTTCCCTCTTCTACAATAAACCTTCAATGGCCAAGGTTTATCATATTATTGATTAAAACTTCATGTTTTCTATAAAATGAAGGTTAATAGTTGAATTTTATGTATTTTTATTTATTAATTTTCGTTAAACTTCATTTCTTCCAATGAAATGAAGGTTAATAGTTGAATTGTATGTAATTTTATATATTATTCTTAGTTAAATTTCATGTCTTACCATGAAATGAAGGTTAGTTGTTGATTCTTATGTGCGTTTTACCTATCATTCTTGGTTAAAACTTCATTTCTTTCCCTAAAAGTGTCTTGAGTGTGCATATATATTATGTTTTTTTATATAGTGTGCCTTGAGTATAAAAGCCCGCTCAAAGGGCCATTGCGCTTTGGGCTTTTTAAAACATTGGGTGAACCATACATTTGATTCCGTTTACTCGTGTGTAGATTCTCAGCAGCAACCATCAAATGAATGGAAGGGGGTGTTGAGTGTATCATCTTACACTCAATATTTTAATGTGGATACAGACATTGTCTTGAATCGAATGATTAGTTCTTTGTATCCCATTGGTGGAGATTTTTCTAGCAAGATTGATGCTAACCCTGATCTGTGAGTTTTCTCTTTTCCTCATTAACCTTTTTTATTTTCTCTCTATTTCTTTGATGGCTTTTGGATTATCTGCGAGCTTATGAACGCCTACCTTTGGATGTCCTTTTTTCTTTCAATTTGTTGGGCTCTTCTACTTGATCGTTTGATAATATGTATCGATGTTATTCTTGTTCTTGAATCTAAATGGATTATCAAACTTCTTTTGTTGTATTTTTCTATGACTTAGATATGGGCTTGTGTGGATCACCACTACGTTGGTTTTTGTTCTTGCGGCTCTTGGAAACTGTGCCACCTTCCTCATGCAAAAGCGAAGTGACCAAGGTTCTACATGGACTTTTGATGTCAGCTATGTGAATGTGGCTGCTGGGTCTGTTTATGGCTATGCAATCGTGGTGCCAATGGCGTTTTACTTTTCGCTTCAGTACTTGGGATCAAATTCTAGCCTCATAAGATTTTGGTGCTTGTGGGGATATTCTCTGTTCATTTTTATTCTGGCATCTGTAAGCTTCTGGAATCTCTTCCAGATTTTTCTTTTCCCTCTTCTTCTATCCATTAGACATGGTTATATAATTTATTTGCAGACTTTGACCTTGACCTTTCGTTTTCTTTCTAGTTTCTGTTGCTCATCCCGGTTGAAATTCTGCGCTGGTTCATTATACTCTTTTCTGGTGCTGCCTCAGCAAGTTTTGTTGCTTTAAACCTGAAGTCTTATATTGAGGGAAATAATCTTTCGGTTATGATAGTTGGGGCATTTTTCTTGCAAATGGCTTTGGCAATCTTCATCAAAGTGTGGTTCTTCCCTTAAACGAATTCACTCAGCTTCTTGCAGTCTTCAGCTCATCTATGTTTGCTTTGTTTTCTGAGTGCTGACCTCTTTAATCAAAGATCGATTTCGTCGTTGCTGGTGTTGGAAGTTTTCGGCTCCTGTAGTTTGTGTGATGAATCGACCACGGAAGTGATCGATGAAAAGAATGCCGACCATCATAATTTTTGTGATTGGAAGTGATGATTTTGTTGTTGCAACAATCTCTAACTTGCTCAAGGTATTTGTTTGCAGAGTGTTCCCATTTGGCTTTCCCTCTTTATGAATATTGTTTGAGAGTGGAATTTGTTTCTGTTTCTGTTTCTGTTTCTGTCCGTCTCTTTTGGTTATAAATTTTCATTTCAATATTCCACTCAAACCCGGAAGTTGCTGTAAATAGACGTTAAAGATAGTAGTTTGATGTAATTGAACTCAAATACAACTTTTTTGCTAAATTTTTTGTTTTGCCTACTTAGAAATTATTTTCCTACGGATATACTTGCAGGTATCCAAAAAGAAAGACTTATTTGCGTACGTGATGCAATCGGCTTAACTTATAGCTTAAGGGCACGCTTAGGGATGTTAAGTTAACCCTCGTAAATCTTGTTTGGCTGGCAGAGTACACAAATCCGAGTATAGGATTAAATGAACTGAGTACTGTGCTGAAGCTTTCACTTCTGCCATTTCTTTGCAAGGGACGGAATAGTCGAACCTTTTTTTTTTGCCTTTTCTACATTTCTCTGCTTTCTTTGTTCCTATGACATACTTGCTTTGATTCGTACTCACAGAGGAAAAAGATCGATTTGATCCGCTTGAAAAGTAATGAATTTTAGCCAAAAATTAAAAGTTACGTATAAATAAAAATTTCTCAAATTTATTAGTTATGCCAATACATTCCAATTTTAATTGTAATGAATCAAATTTCATAGACACTTACGTTAGTTTTAAAAAAAGCATATTACTTTAAATATTACCTTTTTCTAATATACACTCATTTCAATTCTGTAAGTAAAGTTCAACTTCCCTTATTTATTATTATTATTTTATAGCTTTCATGATGTATTTGACCGTATTCTAAAAACATTCAAATCAAACATTTATGAAATTTTTTTTCTCAAATTTCATGTTATCTTATAACAAAATGAACGTTATTGAAAACAAAATACAATATATCTTGCCATTTAAAATCAAGTTTACAATTATGATAAGATGCGAAATGTTTAATAGTTAACTTTTTAATTAAAGTAATCATAAATCTCAACGACTATTATAAATTATTAATATATTTTCAATGTAAATTAAATTACAACAATTTGAGTAACCGCTAATCTCAAGTTTATATTATCAATATAATATTGCCAAGTCTATATTTGATATATTTTCATAAAAAAAAAAAATAACTAAATTTTTAGACATATTATCAATATAATATTTTAAAATATAGAATCCTTACTAATATGCATGAATTTGAACGGACATAATCAAAATAAACCGTTTATTCAAAAAAATAATCGTTTTAAATAATTTTTAAGTATAAATGAGAGCCCCTAGCCAAAGTTTACGAATAATAAAAAGAATTTAAAACTTATTCAAAACGATTATTCCATAAGTTCAAGTAATGTGTAGGAAAGAAATAACTCATAAAAATAATGACGATTATGTAGCGACTTTCCTATGATCCTGCCACCTCCTCTCCAGCTAGCCATCTAGATACAGTTCATGCTTACCTGATGAAAATCATAATAAGGGTGAATATAAATATATCCAGTAAGAATCCAAACCGAGGTTCAATATACACAGTCATGTTACACCAACAAGTAAACACATGTTCAACTAATCTCGAACATAACACAACACTAACTGGGTCATGAGATATGTTACACAACCTGACGACACGCTCATGTCTCCCTTGTAAGCTCATAGTGCACCCACTCACATATTGCTGGCACACGAAACACGTTCATGGCTCGAGAAGCACGCGCATGCTTTCCTTGTGAAGCCCCGAGTGCGCTCACCCAACTAATGACTCTAAACTCAACAACGAATGGTTTACTAACATCACTGTCCCATGGGAGCCTATTGCCCAGTGCCCAGAGTGTGTACGCATACATCACATGCTAATAAAAATTCGACAGTGTGTAGGCCTGCACAGACTGCCCTAACCCAAGTCTACACATGCCTAAACTTGGACTCGAAAAAGGTGTATACTAAACACAACTGTCGTCGACCCTCAGCAACAACTATGACATCCCGTCTGTTCCAATCATCTAAAGCTAAAGATCCTCCCATAACAAGCTTACATTATGATCACGGTCCCGCTCTAGCATGCATGAAACTAGACTATGCCAAGGACGGCATGTGACGTCGCATCCTTGACTGTCAAAAGGGGCAATTGCATTCCATCTCCAACCATGAGGGGCACGGTTCATCCCATCCTCTACTGTCTTTAGATGATGACAAACTAACCAAACTATCTATGAATGACTTATGACCAAACATCTGTTATGGCAGGTTACTTGGTGTCCCGTACCACTAAGTGACCAATCATGACAGACAAGCAAATATGTGCATCCTAATTATATGTTTAGTGTCATCTACCATTAAATAGTAATAAACATGCACACATGCAAACATATAACATCATAATTACACGTTTTACATCTCATACTCCTAAACAGTAATTAATATTGCACACATACAAACCTCTAACATCGTAATTACACGTTTGATATCTCATACTACTAAACGATAATTAACATGCGTCACAGTACTTAAACAAACAACAATTGTCATATAAAAATCATTCATACATGTTCTTCACAATAACAATAGTAGTATAACTAACACGCTGCACAACAACAAGTTATTACATATCATCACAGAGTACCACATAACATAGATGACAGTCATCATAATCATATCATCTAACAATCCTAAATATGCACGTACTTAGTTGAGTTTCATTTTAAAGTATACTTAATTTCATAGATGAAGAAAAAAGAATTTTAAAGAAACATTATTCATTTAATATGTCTATTTTTTAATATCAATTATCAACCAATAATTGTGGATTCATATGTTTAATCTGTACTTGAAAAAAAAAAATCAAATGCTTATTCTAGTATTGCAATTTCAAATTTAAAATTGAGATTAAGTTTACTTGTTACTTTTTTTTTTTTAATTAAAAATAATTTTATTAAATTATAAATTAATTCAAAAGTAAAAAAATAAAAAGTAGATATTTAAAAGTATATAAATTAATACGAAAGGATCCTCAAACCAATCAACTTTTATAAATTTAAACAAAAAGTATCAAATTAAAAGGAGGGCAGTTTTAATTAAAGAAAACAAATGAAAAAAAAAAGGTTAAATTTCTCATGAAAGTTTTTTTTTTTTGAAAAAAAAAAACTCCATTAAACCTCCAACCAAGAGCTAGAAAGCTCCGACAAAACTAAAGCAAGCACCTCCGGCCGAGGTGCTTATTCCAATCAGCGTCCACACCACAGATAGAAACAAAAGGATTCAACAAACATAACGAAAAAGGCTTAAGCGTCGCCAACAACTTAGCCAAACAGTCAGCGACTCGGTTACAACATCTTGACTTTAGTCTATATAGTTTGGAGAAGTATAGAATTTAGTCCATATCATTTGGAGAAATATTCAAGTTAGTCCATACGATTTGGAGAAATATTGAATTTAGTCTCTATAATTTGAAAAAAAAAAAAAAAAATAGTCGTTTGACAAAACCTACAAAATAGTCCATGTTATTAGTAAATTGTAGGCAAATTAGGTAGGTAAATGTGATGCATGAATTATGTATTTTTTCTCAATTAATTATTTATCTCACACTCTTACTATTAAACACAAAAATAATTAACTTCTACGTTATTTATTCATAAACAATTACGAACGACCGACTATTTTTTAAAGTTTATCAAAATTTACTGAATTAAATTCAAATTTTATAAACTAAATAATAAATTTTTCCAAAATATAGAAACTAAAATTTAAAATTTAATCGATAAGAATTAAATAGAAATTTTCCTCGAACAACTAAATTTATTACTTACGCAAGAAATTAAAAAGAAAAAAAAAAAAAAAAAACTAAGGAATTAAAATCTCGAAATAAAAGCCAACGAATTACAAGATTCAGACGAAGACAA
>JBBMEG010000015.1:2211866-2223904 GCA_037832605.1 Cyclanthera cordifolia | reverse complement strand
TTTTGTTATACATAAAATATCCATTTAGAACATGATATATGAGACACGAAATCAACATATTTAAAGTTTAAAAACTCGTTAAACAGAAAATTAAAGGTTTATAAACTTATTAAGCGCTTCTTAAAATTTAAAAAATCAAATGAGATAGTTTTGAAAAATTCAATAAACATTCAAATGTTGATGGAAAAAATGCAAGAAAATAAATGAGTAAGATTTAAAATATTCAACACCCCAATGATGAAACATTTTATTTGTCACTCAATATACTTTAAAACACATCTTTCTTGATGAGAGCAACAACCACACATCTACTTAACCCAAAATGCCAAATGGGTAGGAGGAAGAAATACATTTGAAGGAGACAAAGGTGGGGCTTATAGCTTAAATGATTAAGAACAAAAAAGGAATGAGTTTCCCCATTAAGATAAGATATTCATGATGGGGATAGGAGAGACCCTAAACATATGAACCTTAGGTACATATCCTTTTTAATTCAAATGAAAGGGCCTTAAAAATACCATTTCAAGACATATGCAAATGTAAAGAAGCAATGGTGATATACAAAATAAAAGAGATCGTCAACCAACGTTGAGCTTAACTAGTATTAGGTACAACTAAAAACTTATGAATTAGAGTCTTCTAATTTTCCAAAGGTATGTTTGGTGTAATAGAAAGAGATGAGAAGAGAACAGAAGAGATCTCTTCTCGTTGTCTGACATACTAAGTTATCATTCCATCAATTATTAATCTCTCTTTTCATCTCTTCTTGTTGTAGCCTAAAATATCCTAAATTCAAAATTAAAAAAACAAAAAAAGGGTAGTTGAAAAAGTCAAAAGTACCCTCCATACAGGAGTATGAACTGTCTGATTGAGGGTTGGGTGTTGTACATTATTAAGTTTTGGGCCCATTCTTTATTTAGGAAAACAACATGTGTTAGAGTTATGATTTAATTGATATGCCAGCCCATAAGGAAAACCATACACTCAACATCCTTCCATTTATCCCCACATGCCATGAATGATGAATCCCACCAATTTCCAACTCTATAGATTTCTTTTATTTTGCTTTAGCCTTTTACACCCATTACTATTCTTTCTTATATACCACTAATAGATTACTCCTCTTTTTCTTTACACATATATGTCTATCATTTTTTTACCATTTATAAAGGAATTATTGAAAATAAAGAATGTGTTTATGGAAGTAATTATCATTTTTTAAAGTTAAAATAGGTGTATACAAGATTTCTCATATAAAGT
Source organism: Cyclanthera cordifolia (assembly GCA_037832605.1). NCBI lineage: Eukaryota > Viridiplantae > Streptophyta > Magnoliopsida > Cucurbitales > Cucurbitaceae > Cyclanthera > Cyclanthera cordifolia. Next base: position 2,222,644 of record JBBMEG010000015.1, on the reverse strand, counting down.
AAATTGATTTGATTTCAAAATATAGGGATAAATTACACTAAAAGAATAGTGTAATTTTTATTTTATCCTAATATTAATTATATGAAAAATATTAGTATTTAGATTTATGATATTTGAATGTGAAGAAAATCCGTAGGAAATTTAATTTCTAGGTAAGTGGCCACCATGGATTGAGCTCATCACCTTAAGTACCCCAAGATCCTCTTTGACCACTAGATCACTCCACAATGGTTATTTAGACCTTAATTTTAAGAAGACTTATTTGTGACATTAACTTATAGACAACCCTAAATTGTGTCGATGCCACTGATAGATAGAGTTTAGGGGAGCAAAGCTGCAATTTCCAGATTTCCAAAACAAAAATACTTAAAAATACGAAAATTTTGAAAGTGCCGAACAAGGACATGAACCCACACTACAAGAAAATGACACAGAACAAGGCAGTTTTGTTTAAACAATCAAATACTAAATGTGACAAATATTTAACAGATGACTAGTCCTAAGAACACCAATTAGCATTAGAAACATAATAATGTCATGTTGATGCAAGAACAATATGAAACCGAAGTAGCCATATCTTCTTCCCTCCTACCTTGATAAGAATTTAATGATGCAACATCTGTTCCAGCAGATTCAAAAGTTACAGCAGCTCAATGTTACATTACAACAGAGAAATCAAGAATAATAAGGTAGATATAATAAACCTTATCAGACTTGAAGTTGATATCTCACATCAGCATCTCATCATCCAGTCACAAACTTTACACAGATGCAGAGTGCATTGAGCACTATGAGAGGAACTCTTAGATATTGTGTTGCGTAGATAAGGCCAATAAGCTGTCCCTTGAATGATTTCGTTCTGCCTCCAGAGGACTCGGAGAAGCTCCATCCTCGACGAGCAAGAAAGCGATCTTCGTTCAGAATTGCTAGAGCGTTGGCAACAAGAAGGCAACCCTCTAGAAATGTCCAAAGACCCATTTACTTGCTCTAATTCACTCAAAACACGCCTTTCCTTCTTGTCTGCTGCATTTTGATTAAACAAGATAAAGTTTGTGCAAAGAATGAAGAAATGAAGGATTAGAGAGCATGAGATTCTACAATGCCCATGAAGCTCAAATGAAGCAACCTCTGGACGCAGAGAAATAATATTGCCAAGCAAGAAAGGTGCATCAACCATCATATCCTTTAAAAAAAGAAATTAATAATAATAAAAATAAATAAATAATCATTTGTAGGATTGTAACTATGTGCTAAAACTGTATAACAAGTACAGCATTCCTAGGGACTTCAAATTTGTTATGGAGAATTTCTGAAGACCTGACAAGTCCGAAAGGGTGCTTTGGTCATGGTTCACCCCACAAAAGGCCAAATTCGACTTAAAACACCTGGGAGAAGCCTAGAAAGGCCCTGGAATGTGTTCAACTCGAACCCGCGAGGGTACGGGGAAGAGTCCTCGGCCCTATAGCATCCTTGGAGATATTTGAATAGCAAAAAAGATTGAAATATCATATGGCAGGTAATTAACGACAAAACAAAATATTTCCATGAATAAAACGTTGAGATTACGAGTACATTACAAAGTACTACAATGATAACACAAAATACATAGCAAGAAACCACAAAATACACTAAAATGCAAAAATAGGGAAACATAGAAGCAAAGTAGGCCAAGCCACCGCAATTCTATCCAATCTTTCAGCACCCACTCGAACTAGGTTGGATGGACCCAGAGCAACTGAGGTTCCACGGTTGGAGCCAGACTAATTTCCCCACCTTGAGGAACCAGGTGCTACCATAGCATCAACACACTCCGAAACACCCAAAAAAAAAAAGAGAGGATGAAAATAAGGAACGTCGAGAATGTCAAGGGGTACAATGTCACTGTCACTATATGAAGACGATAGAGAGACGGTAGAGCTTCGAGAAATAGGGCTAACCCGAGCGTGAACTGTCGGATACATCTGCTCCCACACATTGTAAAATTTTGGCAGAAATTGATCCACTTGTTGGTTTGGGTAGAACACCTAAATCTGTTACATGAGCCACCGAACAACCAACCGAGTCGCCTCTTGCTCTACAACGCGCCACCCCTTGGATGCATTAAACACTCGAAACAAGGCGGCGGTGTCAAACCACCAACGGTTTTCTTCGTCAAGCTCCATGCGAATTCATTCAATCTCTGCCACTATTATAGCTACCTCTCGACCCAAGGGTGATCGTAGGCCCCGCCTGTTTGATGGCTTGTTTTTGAAGTGTCTCCTCCAGTCGAACGTTGCAGGAGGGCAGTGCGACTTCAGAGCGGCTTTGGTATGCCACGACCTATTCTAGTCGTTGACTCAGCTGAGTGGCGGACTCAGTGGACATGGCTGAGGCATGCATGTCGGCATGGTTGGCGGTGACCGTGCATATTGTGTATCCCAGGTTGAGAAAGGACGGTAAGAGAGACTCACCTTAGAAGAAGCTAAAAAAATGGGCTAAAAAGTAAAGAGAAATATATCGATTGCAACATCTGTAGGCCATTCTCGACCGATTGAGCAGGCTTATCAGGAGGCTCTCAGGCAGCTGCTCAGACCCCCCAATGTCAGAAGGCCTTGGTGAGAAACTTCGTGTGATTGAGGTGGCTATCGAAAGAATTTGCTGCCAAGTTTGGAGCAAGGACCCAAAGGGTGCGAAAAGAGACTCTTGGCAGGGTCATTGGCTAGGATGATCTGATGTAAGTTTACTATAATGGATCTCTTCGTAAGCCCACTATTCTTCACGACTCTCAAGAAAGAACATCGTTAATATCTGCCTCCCCAATGGTAATGTCTTTGGTGTAGTTCGCCGAGTTGTAGTCAGGGAATGCTGACAGGGGGAACTCTCTGGTCCCTCTTGTGCCCTGAGCTTCGTTAGGGTCCATAGCACTTGTGAATGACAAAGAAAGAGTTGGTCAGTACGATGAACCGACAAAAGCTATCAAAAGTGTATTGTTCACTTACTTGGAAAAAAGTTGGCAAGATAAATGTTGAATGGAGTTACAACTGTTGAACCTTTTCTAGCCTCAGGTGGAAGAGCTAAAACTCATCGGCAGAACTCGACAACTTCAGCACATACGGACGGTCTATGCCTCATTGCACAAACAACAAAAGAACATGAGTGAGATACGTGAACAACTGAGGTATCCTTGACCTAGACGAAAAGGTCTACCTCGCTCGATATACGAGGTCATAACCTCCAACTCTAAATTAGAGTGGGGTTATCACCACGTCTCTAACATAAAACCACCTCGATCGCCACTCCTTGCTGTCATGAGCAAACAAGAGCGGGGACACTCGGTGGCAGGGGATTGCTCGAACAAGACGTCGGAATGAGTATTCACTTGGCATAGTGATAAGAAGTCACTATTTTGATTGACAAAATAATAACATCGGAGGAATGAAGAAACATGATCATAGGTGAATCTCAATCCTCATAATTTAAGGAGAGCAGATCTTTAAAGCCCAAGCCATCGACCACCACAACATCCCTTCAAGACGCATAAAGGTTGTAATTTCGTCACTACTTTTGGATATAAATCTAAGTGAATCTTTTGGAGAGACCTGATACTTTTTGTTTGGAAACTGAGAAATCAAAGCTTTACTTTTCTTTAATCGGGTTAACCGCGACCGTCCCTAACCGAGATATTTAAAGATATCGAAGGAATTGAGCCACTAGAGGTGTCTACAACTTAGTATGATATATGGGTCTCGAATCTGAGACCTTGAGGGGAGCATACTTTCAAAACTCAAGTCTTTGATCACCCGTCACACCTTAAGTACTGAAGAGGCCTAATACTTTAGTTAAGCGGTGTTCAATATCACTTATAAATCATTTGGTTCGTATCGCAAGTTTGGAGAAGTACTCGCTCTCTCTCCAAATTACATCGGAGATATGTCTCCCTCCCCCTCTTGGCTATCATAGCGTTATCAATGAGCGATTGAAGATGCCTCCGGTTCTGTGATTAGACCACTTACAATTCGTTAGATTCACATTGAGGTACGAAGATGCTCCCAATTATGTGATTAAACAATTTAGAATAAGTTTGATTGTCATTGAAGAATTGGACCATTAGTCAATTAGGTATTATTAACATTTTTCTTTGTTGAACTCGTTGAGAAGATGTCCATATATATGAATCAACTTCTACGTTTATTTATAAGATCACTCGTGGGTTACAAACATATAATATATCTTAGAGATCTCAAACCTCTACCAACTGGTTCGCATCAACTTCAGAGACATATAAGCGTCAAAATGCTTGTAATCTAACTTATTGGAGCTCTTAATGAACATAAACACACAAAATCAACATTATAATGTTATAGCAGCAAGAAACGACGAGAAAAGAACATGGAAAGCAGAAAAACTAGCCAAATGCAGCAACAAGAAAAACCCACAGCCATTGACCAATAAAAGAATGCTAAAAAAGAAAGAAAACCCTAAAAAATAGAAAGTGAAATAGATAAATAAACAAGCGAGAAAGATCGAGATGAAGAAATTAAAAACAATATATGATACGAGAGGCTGAAAGAAAGTTGGAGGTGTATGTTAGATACCTGGAGAATGAACGAGATCTTGAAGCCACCGATGAGAAACACGGGGCAGCCGCGAGGTAATAGCCGATAGTCGGAGTCTTAGGCTGATGTCGTGTGCAATTGGGCCAACAATAAACTGCTCCAAATAAGAGCCATTTCACAGGGCCGACAAAAAAAATTGTGGGCTGAATTTAAAAGCCTGAACTTATATTGAAATAATCCATTTCAATATTTTAAAATGTTTAAAGTTAAATATATTTAAGGTTTGAATAGTTGAACTTACAAAAATAGAAAATTTGACACGATGAATATCTGTTTTTTTTTTTTTTTAAAAATGAAGTCTATTCTATTGACCATATAGTTTTCACCATTATTAATCTATATTTTATTTGTGCTTTTAAAAACAAACAAAGATTTAAAAGATAAAACAAAAATATTTTGCGCATCTTGTTTTTAATTATGAAGTATGATTAAATCACATGTTTTGTTGAGAGAAAAATGAATAATTAAAAAAAAAAATTACAAATGTAAATTTTAAAAACAAAAATTAAAAAATAATACTGAATATGAACTTTTAGATTAGTTATTTAAATGTGCAAGTCAATTTTATCTTTTCGTTCATTAAGTATGTATGACTTCGAGTGGAGGAAAAGGTATATTCTGAAAGTAATTACAGTGAATAATGTCATATTTATACGTTATTACATTCAGCCTAGAATTTCAAATAAATTAATATAATATTTAAGTGAATTATTATGATTTATAAATTTTGACAATTAGTTTTAACTAATTTACAAATGGTCATAGGTGAAAAACACTTTATATTTTTTGGTTCAGATTATCGTTTAATTATTTAGATATGCATTGATTTTCTTTCATTAAAAATATCATTTCATGACTAATACCTGCGTTTATGATGTTAAAATCAATGAATACTATGTTCATCTTACAAAAGTATTTAGGAGTAATTAGAATTCATAGTATCTTCATTACTATAATTTATAAAACTCGGGTGGCAAACAGGCATCTGCCCAGCCGTGCACTTTATGAAACAAGAATTCAAATATTGACTATGAAACAGGCATCTTTTGAGTGTACATTAAGACATAGCTAACTGATTATACATATGGTTATGAATCTTCACATGTTAAAATTAGAAAAACGCACTCTAGCAATCTATTGATGATAACTAGAACAAGAAACAATAAACAATGACATTCCCAACGAAAAATTAATAATATCAATAATAACATAAGGTTATTAAATAATCAGAATGCAAATAAAGTTGAACAATATCAACAAGACCAACATAGTTCCATTGGCATCTTGTCTATTGTAACATAATAACAAAATTATAGGTTCAAATCACGAATAAAACAAAGGCCAAACTATAAAACAAGATGGATTAAAATATTAATCATCCAAAACATAGTCAATTAGACAAAACTTAATTAGCAAGGACGGTCGGGATGCTAGTAAAACCAACTGGTGTAATCATGAAATGGGACTAAAGAAAGTAATATAATTAAACAACGTACCAGCAAAACTGAAGTTCATAAATAAATGTTTCATCTTAGCTGCAAAAACTTAACTGTCTTCATAAGACAAAAAAAAAGCAAATAGAATCATATAGAAAAGAAGACATGATAAACTTATGCAGCACCAGCACCTTTTCCCTTCTTTTTCTGGATCTTCTTCATGTAGAACTCAAGTTCTTTGCCTTCTAATATATATCTGCAAATTTGGCAAAATCTCAGCAAAATTACTAATAATTCTTCAATTTGTGTGCAAAAAACATGTTGGAAAACAAGTGAAAAATCAGAATAATGGAGGGTTTCACACTGCTTACCCGTCTGCTCGGCCACATTGACCTGGTCTTGATGAGATGCAAGCCATCAAACGACCACTGCTGAATTGCTCTTCAATATGTGGGTCAAGTTTGCGATCCTGTTGACGTTTTTCAATCTTGCGCTGCACATGGTTACTCTTCTTCGCTTCCTCGGAAGCAGCATCACCTTCCTATGAATAATAAAAATCAAACTGTCTTATAAATCACATCCCATACTAACAACATTGTCTTTCAAAGTTAATGTAAACACATTAAAACTTAGTATTTGAAATTTGAAAAAAATAAGTCAATCACTATATCTAAAAAAGCTTGTCAACCTCTTCCTTCTTGGCAGATACGACGGTCTTCTTCTTCCTTCCAATATCAACTCCATAGTGCTGAATATACCACTGCTTAAATGGTGCAGCATCAACCTGAACAATAGCACTCTTCACCAAAGTTTGGGTACGAACAAGCTCGTTGTTCGATGCATTGTACACGACATCTAGTATACGGGTCTTCCTAGTCACAGTCTCACTACCCCATGAGAAGTTACCAGTATCAAGCCTAAAAGCACGCCACTTCACATTGCCCCCACGAACTCTAATTCTCCTGATTGACTTGTCGCTTGATATTTTAGTGTTGGCAGGTTGTCTTCCAAGCTCATATCTTTTCAAATAGAGTATATCATGAGAGAATTGTAAAAAGAACACACAGCAAATGAAAGCTATCTCAAACTAAGAAATAATTACTTAATGAAAGTTGAAGTTTCAGAAGAGACCTCACATCATTCTACATTGTAAAGAAGATTATAAAACTAAACAACAAAAAATATAACTGAAATACGCCATAACAAAAATATTGGAATAGGATACGATACTACACCTATAAGAGAAATCAAAGTTGCACCGTTCATTAAACAAGCAAATGTTAACCATGCTATGAGCTACTAGTAGTAGTTCAAATTGTCTAAGGAAATGCCAGTCTATTGGATAATATAAGATATCAACGCATATTATTTCAAATTCTCGAAATCTACACTGGGAAGAAGACTGACGCAAGTCCTTAACGTTAATATCACTACTATCTAGTGAAAAAACGCATTGTTCCTGATACAACTACAAATTAAACATTGTGTAATTGATAAATCGGGTTAATAAAATAGAACTCAATCAAATACGAGCAGAGATTGTTACTTTCTCTTCTTCCTCCAAGCCTTCTTCTTGCCTCCAGTGGCACGCCTCTTGTGCATAGAATCACGAGAAATACCTATCCATAAATCCCCCAAGATTAATAAAAAGAAAAACAAGCGTACAAATGGAGAATGTAGAACAATCCGAAAAAACTGTTTGTAACATACCCATCTTGACTAGACAAAATCTCCTGCGCGAATACTAGTTTGAAAGTTTCTGATGCAACCTGTAAGAAACAACGACAGTAATACCAAACGGCGGTCAAACCCTAACTCTAAACCTTAATCTTCATAGCAATGGTGAAAGTGAGAGAAAAAAAAAAACATGAAAGATGATGATACACAAATAGATGCGCACGAAGTGTAGAGTAATGGAGCAAACGACTCACCGTAAACGGCGGCAGCCGATCGGCAGACGGCGGCGTAAGGAATGGCGCACAGCAGAAGGCAATATCAGTGAAGTTTGAGGAAGGAGATGTAAATATAAATTAGGGCTTCCCCTTCGTGTGAATTGCAATGCTATATGGGCTTTAAAAATGGGCCGAAAAATCATATAATTGGGCTGGGCTAGAAGTGTGGGCTGAAATTCAATACATTGGGGGAGTTTTCTTAGATCATTTGGATTATTTATCAAAATGTTTAAACTCTCTAAACTCGCGTGTTCAAAACAATTATAATAAAAAAATTCAAATATAGTGATTTTTTTTTTTTTTTTAGATTAAAACAATTGTTGTGAGGTGAGGATTCAAACACGAGACTTCATAGTCCTTCGTGTTCACTAATACCGTTGAGCTACAGCTCTTTTGACTTTTAAATATAGTAATTGATACTGTATTATAAATATAATATTATAATATAATAATATTCATTAATACAATAGCTATATTAATTAATTTATTTTAAAAACAAGTATATTTATAATTATGTTTTAGATTTATGGTAAATTTTCCTTTAAAATTATGTCATTTTTAGATTCACACTGATAAATAAACAACTTACCTTTATGATTAAACATTACAAAAACAATCACAATTTACTCTCTACGGATAGTTATTTTTTTTAATTTATACTACATTTCAACACTCAGACTGCGAGTTCTAAATACTTTTATTTTTTAGAAAACAAAACTTTAATAATAACCAATATATTTAGGAAGATGTGAATTGTAATCCGACTATCAAAAAAAATATACAAAAAATAGTATATAATATAATACTATTTTTCCTATTTATTGGTGAAATATGATGTTTCCCTTGTTATTAACATTACATCAATATAATTTTCTAATACATCTCTCAATTTTAGTTTATGGATTTTTTAAAGTAAAAATTGTGGGAAGAGGCTACAAGTCCTGCATAAATGTCACTATATTCGGTGACGATAGTGTTAAACACCAAACAATAAACACAATTACGCCATCGATCATTTTTGGTGTGTGATAGTGTTTGTTGGGAAGCTCATATTACTTCAAACGATGATTATTTGTTTGTGAGAAACCTCCCAATGTTTATTGTCTTAATTATTGCTGAATAACTTTAATTTATATATTGCATATATGTTATAAATTTGAATAATTATAGCAATGTTATTTCAATAATGATAACCTAGATATATAACACGAGGTTGATTAGACTAATTTAAAATTCAAATATATTGATAAGTTGTTTCGACGTTAGTTTATTTAAAAAAAGTAAATATAAAGATAAATAAAAAAAGTATCAAAATTAAAAATGAGTATTATTAAAGCGTCGGAAGTAAAAATGCTTAATTTTGAAATATAAAAACTAAGCTCCAACTTTACTACAAATAAAGGAACAAGAAATAAACATTATTAAAATGTTGTTAATAAAAATATATATTTTTTGAAGACGAAACACATTCTAAATTTATGGAAAAAAAAACTTGAAAGGATTACCCGCATTGATTTCATTATTTGGAAGTAATCAGTTCAATACTGAAAATTAGTATTTGACATTCGTTTATTTAAAAGTAGTGTCCTCTTGGTATAGAATTTGTAGTAACCTCTCAATTTGTACTAAAAATAATAAAATACTAAAATTTATTTATTTACAATTATATATATATATATATATATTTTTTTTTTTTTTTGCTTGGCGCCATATTTCCGATTGGCTCGAATAAACAAAAAAAACAAAATATGGAGAAACAAATTGGAAAGAGTTGAAAAAAAATATACAACCTCGCTCGGTTCAGCTCAATTTCCCCCATCGCGCGGCCACCACGACGTGGAGCGAAAATCCACGTTCTGAAGCAGTTCGGTTCAATTTTAGTTCCAAAATTGTTCATCAATGTCGGAAGTAATTTCTGTCATGGATATCGACGACGATAATGGCAACATCGAAACTGAGAAGTCAGTCAAGGGCAAAAATGTGGCCAGTCATGCCGCCGCACCGGACGGCAAAGCGATACCCTGGGTCGAAAAGTTCCGGCCTAAATCTCTCGCCGACGTTGCCGCTCACCGCGACATTGTTGATACTAGTAAGACTTATACACCATAAAATATTCTGCTCAACAATTAGGTTTTCTCTTTCAACGGGTAATTACCTATTCTCATTATATGTACACTCTCAATCCGAAAATTGGTTAAAAGCAACGAATGATGGTGATAAGAAGTTTACGTGTTTGTCGATTACTATATTTCTAAGTTTAATGTTCTTATTTATGCCGTCTCTTGGTTTGTTTTCTGTTAATTAGTCGACAAGCTGACGAGTGAGAATAGGCTGCCACATCTTCTGTTGTACGGCCCTCCTGGCACTGGCAAGACTTCAACTATTCTAGCGGTTGCCCGCAAGTTGTATGGGGCAAACTACCATAACATGATACTGGAGCTGAACGCATCAGATGATAGAGGGATCGATGTTGTCAGACAGCAGATTCAGGATTTTGCTAGTACTCAAAGCTTTTCATTTGGGTATGATTAATTATCTATTATTTACTTTCCCTCTTGCTTTCCCAAATTAGTTGAGATACTCTTTGTAAAATTGGGTGTATGTTGAAGAGGTTTGATGTTGTATAATACGATATATTTAGCCATTGTTCATCCAGCAAGTAGTATGCAAAGTATCAAACTATTTACATTTTTTAACAATGTGATGCTCCATCATCGCCATTTATTTAGAGTTCAATTGGTCATTGACAATAATTTGGCATTGGGCTGATTGCTGATTGCTGATTGCTGATTGCT
>JBBMEG010000015.1:2152493-2162911 GCA_037832605.1 Cyclanthera cordifolia | reverse complement strand
AAAATACCATTTTAACCCCAATTATGTCACTAATTACAAAACTGTCCTTAGGTGGTAATATTACCAAAATACCTTTAAGGTCAAAAAAGTTCAAAAAGCTCAATCAATCTTATAATAACGGTAAAATATCATACTTGAAAGATCGTAAGGAAAGTATCTGATATGAATGTAGTTCTAGTAGTTCTACCTACATCTTTCCATGTTAATGTTGATTTTGTTGGGTATGTGCTGCTTGAAATGATTTAGTGTTGCATGATGTGCTTTACTTACCATGATTTAGTGTTGCAAATATGCAATACATTTTTTAGTAAGGCTTGGATTCGATAGGATAATGGGCAAGGTTAGAGTGCCTCAACGGACTATACTTCCTGACTCTAAAGTCTAAAGTCTTCTGCTGTTAGTGTTTTTTGTCTTAGTCGCAACCTAAGTAAAAAAAGAAAAAGACTATCAATCTTTACCTTTCAATAATAGTGTAGCTAGCAAGCCTTTTTATTTTGTGCTTTGGGGACCGTTCAAACTATATCGTTACCTTATTACAATTTTTGATGATGCTTCTCGTTATACATGGGTCTTTCTAATGCGTGCAAATCAGATGCTCAATCGTCAATCCATTGTTCCAAGGATTTTTACTCTTGTTCAAACACAATTTTTAAAAACTATCAAAACTTTTAGAAGTGATAATGCTCCTGAGTTGAGATTTCGAGCTCTTTGTTAATCATTCAGAAACTCTGCAACAAATAATGTAATGAAAGCACCCTCACTGAAAGGCTGCCTAAGTCCTCATTTAAAGAAAGAAAATTTTCATTGAAAGGCTGCTATGGATCAAGAAATATTTGCATTAGAAAGAACAAAGACATGGAGTCTAGTTCCTCTTCTCCTTAGTCGTCGTACTGTAGGCTGGTGCAGGTGATATTCAAAGTTAAATACCTTGTCGATGATTGTTTTAAAGCTCTGCTAGTCCTCCAAGGGTATAACCAACAAGAGTAGGTGGATTTTGTTAATACATTTTCTCGTGTTGCCAAGATAGTGATTGTTAAACTACTTATCACTCTTGTTGCTAATTTTAACTGTGTGGGGCACCTAGTAGTCTAGTAGTCAAGTAGAGTCTTAAGGTACTTAAAGCGAAGGATTCAATCCATCCTAGCCACCTACCTAAGAATTAATTTCTTACCGACTATTTATATGGTTGTTCCTTAAGTCCGAAAAGACTTCTAATCATACTATTAAAACGGTCATCTGTTATTTTTAGGCCTCAAATTGTCACGCTCTTTAGAGGATGATGTAAATACTGCCTTGTGTTATTAAAGGATAATGGGCTTCATGCAGCAAAACCTCTTGCACAACCAATGTCACCAAATTTGATGTTGAGTAGCCAGTCTGGTGATCTCCTTTCTAGTGAAGATGCACCAACTTATTTTCAGTACATAATAATTATTTTTATTTTAATTCACACAATTTGAACTCAAAAGCTCTTAATTATCAGTTCATAATGACGTCACTATCAGTCAGCTAATCTCTTTAAACTATATAAACTCCCGAATTTAGACTGTTTCAAAACAATTATAAAAAGCCTTTTTTTTGTTGAGTTTCATTGACGTAAAATGATGAATTTGCATTCGTATCAGGTTAAGAGTTAAGGGTTGCTCTAGTTTACATTTGAATTGTTGTTTATTGTAATAATAAAAAAAAGTTGACATGAATGATTTTTGTTGAATGCTGGTGATGTATTTGTTTGTTATGCAGATGTGGGCTTCTTTGATAGCCAACGCAAAGGAAGGTGGATTAGATGTGATACAAACATACGTGTTCTGGAACCTCCACGAACCCCAACAAGGAACGGTATAACTCATTTTCGGGATGTTTGGACATAAATTTTAAGAGTATTTAGAATGAAGATTTATTTTGAATATTTAAAAGTAACAATCACAGTCAAAAGTTTTTTTGAATATAATTTTTAAAAATATTTAAAATTAGTATTTAAAATGAAAAATTATTTTGAATAGTTAGGAGTAATAATTAGTAATAATTGCAACAAAAAATTTATTTGAATACAATTTTTAATAGTATTTAGAACGAGAATTTATTTGGTGTAATTAAAGTAATAATGTCAGTTAAAAGTTTATTTTGAATCATGTTTTTTTCAGTATGATTTTAGTGGAAGAGCCGATATAGTAAGATTCTTGAAAGAAATACAAGCTCAAGGATTATATGCTTGCCTGAGGATTGGACCCTTTATTGAGGCGGAATGGAGTTATGGGTAAAATCACACGTGGAATTTGATAAATATTTTATCTATCCTCATAAATCCATTTTCTTTTTTTAAATTGTTGTCTTAACTTTTTTTTTTTTTTCCTTTCATTTAGTGGTCTACCATTTTGGCTACATGATGTTCCGGGAATTGTTTATCGATCTGATAACGAACAATTCAAGGTATTGTTTCATTTTCTTTTCTGTCATATTATGGGTTTTCTTCGTTGATTGATATTTAACATGGTATTATAACATGAAGTTCATATTCTAATTCTACCGATTTTATTTAAATGTCAAGGAGAGTGTTAAATTTAATTCAGTTCGTTGAATTATGTAAATCACCTAGGATAGATTTTAGAACATAGAGTATTAAAAAAATGGTTAAAGAGTTAGTTAGAGTATTATGGTTATAATTACGAGGGCTACGAATAGTAAAGGAATCAATGAATTGTATGTGAATTTGGCTCGAGAGATCTCAAAAATTAGGGAGGGTTTAAGTATCTCGAATTATTTGATTTTATCGTGTATTTGTTATGGTTTGTTAACAAGAAGATTCAAGTTCTATCACAATCAACTGAAAGGTTAAAATGATGAGTCATGTAAATGTAATATATCAACTAAGACTCACCCTCACTTGTGAATTTAGAAACATTAATACCATGTTGAATTATGCAAATCACCAATCAACCTAAAAATTTAAGCCGATAAATTAGGATAAATTTATTTATATCAACTAATAAAGTTTATTAATTTTAGTGTTTTTTGGTTGATTAACATGATTCAACCCCATCAATGCAGCTTCATATGCAAAACTTCACCACTAAGATAGTGAACTTGATGAAGTCAGAAGGTTTATATGCTTCACAAGGAGGACCAATTATACTCTCACAGGTTTGACCAGATTATCAAAATTAACCACCATTTTATTTATTTTATTTTTTTTTGTTACTCAGATTCCATTTTCTCATCTTGTCACTGATTTGAGAGAGAACTTAATAAATGGAGTTGCAGATTGAGAATGAATACTCGTTGGTGGAGTCGGCCTTTCATGATAAGGGACCTCCTTATGTTAAATGGGCAGCAAACATGGCGGTTAGCCTTCAGACTGGTGTGCCATGGATCATGTGCAAGCAAGACGATGCACCTGACCCTGTGGTATTATTATATGTGTAACAGATCATAATTATATTATACTTGTTCATTATATTATTCTTTTTTTAATTAAATATCAATCGCCAGATAAATACGTGCAATGGACTGAAATGCGGAGAAACATTCCCAGGACCAAACTCGCCTAATAAGCCATCTATTTGGACTGAGAATTGGACTAGCTTGTAAGTTTTTCAGCTGCAACCTATCCAAATTATAGAATGCATATTTTATAACTGAGAATTTTTCGCCCTAGTGTACCTGAAGCATCCGTGTAACATTTGAATTTACGAGGGGTACATAAATGAACCGAGTCCACATCTGAATAAGAGGGATCTTTGAGATAAAATGCTTAAAAGAATTGATTTGGGTAACCTATACCAACAAGATGTACCTTCCTTTTTGGTAGCTCAATGATAGGAACTTCATAGTTAAACGTGCTTTGTTTGGAGTAGTCCTTGGTTGGGTGGTCTCCTAGGAATTTTTCTAGGATGTTTGTTAATGAGGACAAAACATGCTAAAAGGACCCGTGTTGGTGTGTGGGGATAGTCTTCATTCTTAGAAGCAATTAAAAGCTGGTAGTTAACATGGTCGAGTGCAGGAGACACAAGTTAATGCTGGGCCCAAAGGGGCCAAATCCAGATTCCAAAGTCGGTCCTTGCTTGTTTCATGGTCAAAATTTGAGAGACAATAAAAAAATTTTACAATAAAATTTACTCATGGTTTTTTGTTTGGGTTACAGCTATCAAGCATATGGCGACCAGCCGGTTATAAGATCAGCAGAGGAGATTGCATTTCGTGTAGCACAGTTCATTGCTGCAAAGAATGGAACTTATGTCAACTATTATATGGTACTCATAAATCTCTCTCAATTATTTGTTTGTTCCCATGAACTTAACTAAAGATGTGCATGATAATTTAAACGAAAATCACTGTTCACTTTTCCCCTAGTATCATGGAGGAACCAATTTTGGAAGATCTGCCTCTGCATTTATGATTACAGGCTACTATGATCAAGCACCAATGGACGAATATGGTATGGTCTTTTCGGAAACTCCCATCTTAATTAAATTAGCACAACCATTTAAATTTTTGCATCAACTGAAATTTTTTTACCACATTCTTTTCTGCAGGTTTGGCTAGGGAACCAAAACGGAGTCATCTTAAAGAATTGCATGCTGCAGTTAAGCTATGCACCAAGCCCTTGCTTTCTGGAACAAAATCCAACTTCTCACTGGGGAAATCACAAGAAGTAAGTTTGTTTTGCCGGTAAACATCATTCCATACAATTAAAAGTTGCACCATTTCAGAATGTAAATGAAATGGCATAAAGAATGACAACATAAGATAGTAAACAATTACTTATCACCTTTAACCATAACAGATTGTCCTAGTACTCAAATGACGGTTTGTCACATGAGAATAGTTGAAGTGTGCTAAACTGGTTAAGACTCTCATGACTGTTAAAAAAAAACATCCATTTTTTGGCAGGCCATTATGTTCAAAACAGAGTCCGGAGAATGTGCTGCCTTTTTGGTGAATAGGGGAGCAACAGACGTGAATGTCCTATTTCAGGATGTTACATATGAGTTACCTATGACTTCCATCAGCATCTTACCAGATTGTAAAATTGTGGCTTTCAATACTAGAAGGGTAAGAAGATAGAAACCGACAATCAGCCGCAGTTTTCAACAGAAGGTTTCTCTTTTTCCTCATTGAAGTTTGAACTGTTGGAAATGTATTTGATCAGGTAAGCGTACAATACAATACAAGAACAATGAAAGAAGTACAAAAGTTCGATTCTTCTGAAAAATGGCAAGAGTGCAACGAACTGATACCTAGATTTGATGAAACTGAATTAAAAGCAAACGAGTTATTAGAGCAAATGGGTACTACAAAAGATCGTTCAGATTATCTTTGGTACACTTTAAGGTAAATTATAGATGAGAAATTAATTGATTCACTTTGTGTTGCTTGCCAATGATGGTGCAAAATCAAAATGCAGGGTTCAACAGGATTCTCCTGATAGAAATCAAACACTTCAAGTGAATTCTCGAGCTCATGCCGTCCACGTAATTGTCAATGGAGTTTATACAGGCTAGTCTCATTTTCATTCTTTTGGTTGAAACTTGGAGAAACCATATTACTGAGCATTTCAGTATCAACGTTTTACAGGCTACGACCATGGAACCTCCAAGGAAAGAAATTTCTCTCTGGTGAACAATATAACCTTGAGAAATGGCATCAACAACATCTCATTGCTCAGTGTGATGGTTGGGTTACCGGTACAGATAACTTTATCTTCTCTTCCATAATTTATTCACTTAAAACCTTGCAATGTAATTGTAATTTCTGATAGTGTTAATGTGAAGGATTCTGGAGCATTTCTTGAGAGAAGAGTTGCTGGACTGCGAAGCGTGAAGATTCAAGGCAAAGATTACTCAGCACAACCTTGGGGATACAAGGTCTTCTAATTTTCTAACCTCCTATAAATGTATACTTGAACCTTAAGGCTAACCTCTTCGATGATCAACTTGGCAAAAGGTTGGCCTATCAGGAGAGCACTTGCAAATATATTTAGGCACTGGATCAAGTGATATGCAATGGGGCAGGTTAGGGAGCTCTTCTCAGCCCCTCACATGGTATAAGGTACTTTCAATAATCAATCGTTTAGGCCAATGTTTCTACAGAAACTATCTTAAACTGTTTAATACTGATTTTTGTCACTCTCAATTCATGGCTTATCTGCAGACTCAGTTCGATGCACCACCAGGCGATGATCCGATCACCCTCAACCTTGGTTCCATGGGAAAGGGTGCAGTCTGGGTTAACGGTTTGAACATCGGCAGGTACTGGGCCTCTTTCCTCACCCCAAAAGGAGAGCCTTCACAGAAATGGTAGACAGTTTATTCAAACTTTAGTATTTGATGCTTTGTCATGTCTCATATGTACATGTTTCAAATTTTCCACCATTTTATTCAATCTTTAATACAACTTGGGATATCTCTTCCAATCCAGGTATCATGTACCACGTTCCTTCCTCAATCCAACTGGAAACCTGTTGGTTATTTTTGCAGAAGAAAGGGGAAACCCGCTTGGGATATCTCTTGATGCTGTTTCAGTTACCAAAACATGTGCGCGAGTCTCTGAATCACATTATCCCCTGGTAGCTTCATGGATGGGTGAAAAGCAACGAAGGGTGAATGGTGGTACAAAGAACAGAAGCAGAGGACCTAAGGTCCGATTAAGCTGCCCTACTAACAAGAACATATCTCAAATCCTATTTGCAAGTTTTGGGACCCCCTCGGGAGACTGTCAAAGCTACACTACTGGAACGTGCCATTCTCCAAATTCTAGAACCATTGCAGAGCATGTGAGTTTTCTTCTAAAAAAACATTACCACTCATGAATAGTATTTTAAACGGTGCACCTAGACATGCCTTGGGTGCACAAGGCACAAGGTGCAAGACAAGCACCTCGCCTTTAATAAGGCGCACACCTTTT
The DNA here is from genome assembly GCA_037832605.1 of Cyclanthera cordifolia. NCBI lineage: Eukaryota > Viridiplantae > Streptophyta > Magnoliopsida > Cucurbitales > Cucurbitaceae > Cyclanthera > Cyclanthera cordifolia. Next base: position 2,156,008 of record JBBMEG010000015.1, on the reverse strand, counting down.
GGCGCCTTTCATGAAACTTTGAACGCACCAAAACGTGCACCTTAAGTAACTTAATTCTTCAGCTCGCAAAGACAACGTTCACTTTCTTTCTTTTTTTTTTTCTCTCCTCCTAGAGTTCACCACAACACTAAGTTAAAAAGTAAAGAGTTAAATCTTATGTTTGTTTCTACATATTATTCTTGATTAAAATTTCATTTTTCCCTAAAATGAGGACATAGTCGAATCTTTTTTATATATTATTCTTTATTGAAATCTAATGTGCGTTTTATATATTATTCTTATAATAATTTTTTTAATAGTGAGTCTTAGGTAAAATAGCCTGCTCCTTGGAGTGGTGCATCTTGCGCCTTCGGCTTTTTAAACATTGCTCATGACTCAATTAAGGAAAAGGTAGTCAAGGCTCACTCACGTGAAAATTGTGTTTGTTATGTTTCAGCTGTGTACAGGGAAGGCTAAATGCTCGATTCCAATCTCGAATCAGCACTTTGGCGGTGATCCATGTCCAAATGTTACCAAAACATTGTTGGTTGACGCACAATGCACATAGTGATGGAAGATGCCTGGCAAGAAATACATGACAAGATAACCAACAGTAATAACTCCATGACAAGCCTATTTTATTCTTTTAGGAGTCATAGGAACAATTATGCAATACCTCAATTATAAATGATTGATATCAAGTGTCAACAATGGAATGCAAACCACAATTCTTATGTCACAAATTGTTTTTTCTAGTGAATATTCCTACCATATTACAATTGGAATGGCCCATATTACAACTAGTAAAAAAACAGGAGTAATTACATACCGATTGGAATATCCCACATTTTCCAAAACTCAAGGGCAACTTAACATAGCTATTCACAATGATCCATATTGATATTACCACTCTGTTCCTCTTCTTTTCGTCGCTTTGTAGATTTTTTCCTTTTAGTATTCTCGATACTTGATTGTAAGAGGGCTTTCTGTTGAGGTAAATCCGCTACAAAAAGCAGAATTTGAGCCCAACCAGCATATTTTCCATACTTGTTGACAAATGCCTCGGCCACACGGCTGCAAAGCTTTGGTGTTAGACGTGCTCCAGCAAGCTCTGGGACAAGGTACCTGGTAGCGATCTTTTCGTCAAACACAAGAAGAACCCTTCAGTCCACTTCCAATGAAATCAAAATCAGTACAACTAAAATAAGATGGCCACAGATATCATTTTAAGTATTGCTATGACCCTTGTTCTTTTTTCTAACGACTCTCAAATAATTTTTTTTGTAGCAGTATCTTTTTAACAGGCACCAGAGAACACAATGTCAAGCTTATTTGGATCATAAGAATTGATCTAAATCATTCAAGTTCATTTGGAAGGAGATAAATAATTAATACCTGCCAGACATGTGTGTCAACAGGAATGGCATGGTGCTGATCAAGAGAAAAGAGAGCAACACAAGCTGCTACCTTCGGGCCGACACCCGGAAATGTAGAAAGGGCATCAATCACCTCTTCAAGATCCAAATCACGAAGAGACAGAAGCCATTCTGTACCACCTCCAGGTTTGGCTTCTAAAGCTTTTACAGTGCCAATTATATATTTAGCCCTGTTTGTTAACATTAAGCTATCAATAAAACCACCCATATTAAAATTAACGAGAATGTTGAGATAATAGAGGTATTAACCTGTAACCAAAGCCAGCATCTCTAAGCTCAGCTTCAGAGATGAAGGACAGCCTCTCCAAAGGGGGGAATTCATGGAAATCAAAACCTCCAACATTGCCTAAAAATTTGCCAAGGGAGGAAATATAATCGACCATTTTGGTGATCCTGCCAATGTTGTTATTGGAAGAACACAAAAACTGAATCAAACACTCGAGTGGATGTTGCCTGAGAACTCGGGCACCCTCCAAATGGCGAGCCAAGGCATGGAATCTAGGATCAGCCGCCGAGAAAACCTCCCAAATGTCACCGAGGGAGATGCCGGCGTTAAGGAAATCAAGTAAAGCCAATCTGGCTGCGGCGGCGGCGGCGGGTGTAGAAGAAGTGTGAAGGGAATAAGAAACGTCGCCGTTTGGGAGTTGGTTGAGAGAGATGAGATGAGATCCGACGACGCCAGTGAACTGAAGAGGGGCGGTTTGTTTCCAGCGGAATGTTTGGCCGGTGGGGAAAGTGAGAGGCAAGGAGAGGTCAGATTTGCAGAGATTGAGGGGGACCCAGTCAGATAGGGTTAGGGTTCTTTTAAGGTTGTTTTTGTTGTTGGATGAGTGGTGGATAGAGACGCTGGCTGGCTTCGAATCGGAGAGTTGCGGCGTCGGAGGCGGCGGCGGCGGCTTGGTGGTGGGAGTGGAAGGTGGAGTTAGTCTGAACCTCTTCGACATTAGAAAGAGGGGTTTGGATGAGAATGAGTGCATCTGGAGGATTGGCATTCCGTTAAAGTATTGACCCATCACCAACGGTCAATTGCCAACATGTCTTTTCCTTGCCGTTAAGTAGATTGATTTTTTATTAATAATTTTATTAATTTATTAGATAAAATAAAAAAGGTAAGATATATGATTTTAATCATCTGTACATGCATAATCTTATAAAATTTATGACATTAATGTGTATTAATGAATTGAAAAAGTATTCAATCATTCACCTCGTTATTGAACAAACATAAATCATTATAAACTTTGCAATTAACGTTAGTACTTATGGTAAATTTGAAATTTATATTAATAAAATTAAACTCAATAGTCTTAACAATTTTAATTAAAAAATGTAAACATATTTCTAGAATTTATAGAAAATACGGTCTATTTTGTTAATAACACATAAGATAAGAATTATAATATTACTCCGCACTATTTTTACAATTCATAGTACATGACTATCATGATTTTAAATTGACAAAGGATAGTAAAATTCACTCACTCTAACGACGTACCTTCTTCATGATGGGTCAGCGAGAAAATGGTAACAACGGCTTAAGCCATTAGGTGCAGGCGCTTTCTAGAGATGGATAAGAAGCCTTGAGGACCAAACCCACGTATGTGGCAAAATACGGGGATGACGAGTGGCTAGGGGTGAAAGGCCAACCAAAATCGAATCTATTTCAGTAGAGTGTATGATGTCGTTGGCCCAAGGTAGAGCACTCAATGAGCTAGGGTGGCAGTCAATGAGATAGAGCACTCAAGTTTTTATTTATAAAGATATTATTAAAATTTAAAACGTTTGAAAATACAATGACTAATATAATGATCAAAATAATTTTTTAACCAATAATAATCTAACCTAGGGACACTCCAATAAGGGCTCGTTTGGGGAGGGGGTTGGGTTGGGTTCCCAACCCTGCGTTTGGGGGAAATTATCCCACCCCAACCCAGCGCGTGGAGCCCACACGCGCTCTTTCTGTTTTGTTTTGTTTTTTTGATGAAATATTGTTTATCAACTGGTTTATTTAACTTATTTATTTATAGATTGTGTATATTTTGTTTATGTGTATTTACTCTACACATAATATTTACATATGTATTATCATAAATATCTATT
>JBBMEG010000015.1:2117826-2134861 GCA_037832605.1 Cyclanthera cordifolia | reverse complement strand
TGCCCCCACTAAGCCTTGACACTGACACCTTGACACCATCGTGACTTGCTGTCTGATGCATCCAGTTGACATTGATCAATACTTTACTTGGTGTGATGAATGATGTACCGTCCTCCTCGGTCACATCACGGCTTATCAAGACGTGGATCGTCAGAGCATATTGCATGACTCTGACACTATTCACCCTTACAATACTAAAAATTAATTTTAGTAGTTAATGTAATATTACCTAGTAATAAAGTCATGAGGTTAAGTTATCACTCATAAGCGTTTTTTTATTTTTTTATTTTTTAGAAAAAAGAAAATACTATTTTTGGAATTATTTATTTATTTTATTTTATTACCTTTTCTATATTTACTAAAAACTCAAACCAAATTAAATAGTAAAAAGTAACTTTTGGAAACTTATTTTTGTTTTTATAAGTTGACAATGAATTCAATTGTTTTTATAAGTTGACTATGAATTCAATTGTATTCTTAAGTAAAATATAGAATAGTAAAGAAATACAGAGAAAGGAATTTATTTAAAAAAAATACAAAACTCAAAAGAAAAAATTTCTTACCTGCTGCTCCCTGAAATCATATTATTAATTTGTGCAAAAAGACTGATGTTGCAAATTTGAATCCAAACTTCAGATATTGTTAATTTACAAAAAACATAATTATTATATTTTTGGAAAATTGTTTTTAAGTTCAACAACAATTAACAGAGAGATTCAAATCCTATTGAATTGCAAAAGTTAATACAGAGAATTTCCCTTTTTCTTTTAATAAAAATAATTTATAAATTACGAAGCTTTTTATTTAATATTACCTTTAAAATTTGGAACTGTTCACCCAATATTTCATAAGAGAGCGAGACACGTGTAAATTTGAAATATATATTTGTATTGATTTGAATATGTGCGAATGTAGAGTACAATCTTTAATTTGTTCCTCTGATTCTTTCTCTCTCATATACAAATACTTCGAGGGCTTCGCAGCTTATCTCGAAGGTAGAATTGTCTCAAGGGCTTTACAGCTTGTTCTTGTTGTTGGTTTTCGATCGGTCTTGGCTTGTTGATCTTTATTATGGTTGGTCGTTGACTTGTTGATCTTTGGATCGGTCGTTGACTTGTTGATATTTGGATCGGTCGTTGACTAGTTGATCTTTGGATCGGTCGTTGACTTGTTGATCCTGAACTTCTTGATCTTCTTTGATGATCTGCTTGTGATGAATACGATGCGTGTTTTTCGTGTTTGAGCGACTTGCTTAGGAATTCGCTTTACCTTCAATGTGTCTTTTGATCCTTAGAAATTTGGAGAGTTTCCTGTCTTGATGAATTCTCTCTTTCAAATCTCTAGATCCTGAAAATGAAGGAAAGTTTTTCTATTTATAGAGCTTCCATAGACCTTGGACTTGGGCCTTGATGAGCTTTTGAGCTTGAGCCTTGGGCTTGAGCCTTGGGCTTGACCCATTGGACTTGTTTACATGAACATGAGTCTTCATATGAACTTGGGTCACCAATTAAACTTGTGTCTTATTTAATTTTGACCTAATTTCAAAATAAAACAAACTTTTGATCCAATTTAATTTTGAGAAATATTGTCTCAAAAGTTAATTTAATTTTGTTATTAAATTTGAGATGATGATGTGGCAATTTATGATTGACCGAAATTTCTCAGTCAACAAATGCCCCTTTTCGACGTTTGTGCACAAATATATGTAGATGAATCTAGAAAAAAAAATGATAGTTTTCAGTTGCAACATGAACTTGATTTTTACTCATTTGACTCTATGAACCGTCAATTTAATCAAAAGTGCTTGAATTTAGGCCATACTTTTTATCACTTTCCTTTATCCTGAGCTTGATGTCGATCAAGTTGAGAAAAATTTGGAACTTGCTTATATCTTTGAAGTTGTGTCGATTTTCTTGGCTTGAATTTAAGAAGATTTGCTTGCCCCCATAATTTTGATTTGGCAAAAACAATTTCATCCCAGTTTGAAATGTTATCAGAGTGCTTTGAATGAACATGATGTCTTTGTTTGGCAAGTGAAAGATATGCTCAATTCAGTTAAAATCATGACAATTTAGATTTTAATTTATTTGAAAATTAGTCCAACTTCATGACATTCTAAAACTGTCATAATAATAAAAACAAAAATTACAAAACTAGCTTGATCTATGACATTTATAAAACGTCATGATTGCATAAACATTCTTTCTATGACAATTTTTAATTGTTGCGAAAATACTACTATCAAAGTTAAAAATGTCATAAATTATATTTTATGACATTGACATTATATGTCATAAAATACAAACCATAATAGGTGATGTCATGGTAAGTCGTCTAGATCAAAATAATTGTCATGATAAGGGAACTATGCTAATAAACGATTGTCATAGAATGAAAAAATTGTAGTAGTATAGCACCATTGTCAATTGGGGTTGGTAGAGTGTGGATACTATGTCTAAATGCACAAATGAGAGATTATCACAAATATCAACACAACTCATATAGAGTCTAGTATGCGTTCTATATAGTTCATTTAAGTTATTTATTCTTTAATCTTTTTTATAACTTTCTATTTCTATCTTAATATTTGTTGTTCAACACCAAATACCACTATACTCAAGAAGAAATCCACATTTATGAGTAGAGTTGGCAAACTACATAAGTAGACATTTACATGATAATTAGTCTATATTTTGTAGTTAGTGCTCACTTGAATTATGAATATAGATTAATTTTACTTATACATTAGAGTAGTTTCTAGAGGGACAAAGTTCAATTGCGATAGTACGTAGATTTGATTTAAGCTTAAATACGTTTTAGAACTGATCTGTACAAGTGAGCAGGTTTTGGGAATCACTATATCTTGCTATTATGCTACCAAAAATTTCAACGAAAACATGTTAATTTTTAATTAGTTCATATAATAAGTTTATCCTTTACATATTAAACTGTTAAGTTTTTGTGACTCTACATACTCTAACTTGGGTTAATTAAATGTAACCTTAGTTAAATAATGGGTTAGGTCAAATTAGAGTTAAGCCTTATAAGCCTATATAAGGCATCATTTGGGTGTTTTCTTATTGAGAGAGTTTAGACACCAATTTTGTACCCTTCAGAGAGTTTTGATTGTGGCTTTGGCATTTGAATAAAGATCATCTCAAGATTTGGATTATGGAGGTAGGGCTAGTTCTTGAACCAAGTTAATTCTGGTGTTGCTTTCTCCATCCCTTCTCTTCTATTTTTATTCATCTCAATTATGCTTTCAATTTATTTTATTTTTCTCTAAAATTTGTTTCAACATAAACAATATTTTAGGTGAAGTTAGGAGGGTTCGCATACTTAAAGGTTGAAAAGAGATTTTAAGGGGTTCAAAGGAGGTTATGAATATTTAGAGGTTATAAGTAGGTTTTGAGAGTTGAAAGATGATTTGCATGGCGAATTTAGAAGTCGGAAAGAGTTAAAAGAAGGTTAACTTGCATATTTAGAGGCATAAGGATTTAAAAAGAGGTTTGCAAGCATATTTAGTGGTTTAAAAAAAAAGAGGTTTTGAGATTGAAGCATTTGCCATAAAGGAAAATCTAACCATCATTTTTTTTTCTAAAATAGTATAATCTTATATGTCATGCATAAAAGATAACAAACATAAATAATAGACGGAAAGATTGTCCATCATTGAAAACATATCATGAAGAAGCTAAAAAATATTATCTTCTTTAAAAAATAAATTAATTCAGTATTATTTTTTCACATCGGCGCAAAAGATATCAGATAATGTCAGTCATGACAAGCTTTTCATGTACTATATATATATACCATGGCTTCCATGTACAACATACATGTCGGTAATGTCGACCGACATGAAAAGCTACCAGACATCTAATGTAAAAGATGTCATCAACATAGTTGCCGAGCACATGCCAAACATCTTTTTTTCATTTTGTTAGTGAAAAGAAAAACGGAGAGTTAATTTAGCACCTCTTTTTGGTAGAAGATTTAAATTAACTACTATAAATTAAAATAAATCGTGCAGACAAATGGCCTCTAGGGCTGAGGTGACTACGAAGAGTGAGATAGATTTGATTACAACAATTGGGGGTGGGGATTCGTACCCGAGACCTCATAGTCCTTCGGTGTTCACTAGTGCCGTTGAGCTACAGCTCTTTTGGCGCTTGCCAGATGAGTTAAAATAATAAGATTAATTATTTATAAATAAATAATTTAAAAAATAAATGACGTGATATTTTTTCAATTTTGATTGAAAAAGTTTTTTTTTATACTTGCTTTTTTTTTTTTTTTGAAATTACAACCATTAGAGATGCGAAACTGGCAACAAATACTTAAAAAGAGCGCGTAGAAGCTAGTTTCCAAGCCGGCCACGAGTCAAGCTTTGAAGCAGTCACTTGAAAACTTCTAATTAACTTAAAATTGTATATTATACACTCACGTCTCTTTCTAAAGCGTAACACTTTAACTACCTCCCGCTGACCTACTTAAATCATTGTGGAAGTTGCAAGGTCAAGATAAAGAACTCTTTCTTTTTTTTTAAAGCAGAAAAAATTATATAATATTAATCACCAACCAAGCCTGTGGAAAAATATAAAAAACACTACAACCCAAACAATTAATAAGCAAGTTGAGTTTAGCAACCATGTCACGCGGCTCCCTTGCATGTTCACACGACCATAAAACTCGAACATTATATTCTTAAAATTTGGAATCATGTCGCGAATATCAACCATGATACTTTTGATTTTAGTAAAACATCTTGTAAAATATCATTAATCAAATTGATTTCATTTAACGAATCAGATTCCACGAAGTGGACAACTCATTCTCATCTCACTCTAGAATTGGAGAGAATTCTATGCTAAGTCAAGCACTCCATCTCCAACGCGGAGAAAGCTTTCACGTCACTCCTATATAAATATTATGCAATGTTCCTAGCTATATACATAGTTATTGCCTTCCGTTCATTTTAATCAGCGGACCATAATGGAGGCGCTTGTAAGACGACTCATGGTGCTCAACATAGCCATAATAATAGCAACAGCAAAGGCAGCTATAATACCCTCACGCGACTGCAATGAACGATGTGGAAACCTAGAGATTCCGTATCCATTCGGTACGAGCGAAGACTGTTATCTCAATCCCAATTTCCACATTACGTGCAACCACACTTTCTCTCCTCCAAAACCATTCATAGGAACCGGTGACGTAGAAATAATCAACATATCCATCCCGGACGGCGAGATTGACATCTTGCAGTACGTAGCCAAAGATTGTTACCCAAAAAACAGCTCCGACAACAACTCCAACTTTCCCTTTCTCAGTACGTCGTCCTCATTCACCGTTTCCCACACGAAGAACAAGTTTAACGTGATCGGATGCGATACGTACTCGTATATCTACGGCGGGGTGACGGAGAGCAATATGACGTACCAGAGCGTTTGCGGGTCGTTCTGTACTAAAGCCGAGTACGTGGTGGATGGAGAGTGCTCTGGGAGTGGGTGCTGTGAGTTGGAGATTCCGAAGGGAATGAAGTACGTGGAGTATAAAGTGAGTAGCTTCAAGAATCATAGTGAGGTTTTGGAGTTTAATCGTTGTGGGTATGCGTTTGTAATAAAACAAGATAACTTCAGTTTCTCTTCCTCTTATATTGCTAATTTTACACGAGAGAGAGTTCCGTTGGTGCTTGATTGGGGCATAAAAAAGAAGGATGTTGATTGCAATAAAACGGAGGATTGCAGTTCCGTTGCTTTGTGTGGACCACACGCTAGAGTAATTAGCAGCTTCTCCGTTGATGGATCTGAGTATCGTTGCGAGTGCTTACCTGGTTTTGAGGGTATTAAAGCAAATCCATATCTCGGTTGTCAAAGTAATATTTCTCTCTATCCATATCCCACCTTTTTTTTTAATTAAATTTTCTTTCTTTTTTTTTTTACCGTAAAACTTTTTTTTGGTCACTCAAATTTTTTATTTTTTTTTTATCTGTAAATTTTTAAAAGTTTAATTTTTATTCTCAAATTTGAGTTTTGTTCGAAAATTAAAAAAAAGTTCAATTTTAATTTTTAAATTTTAAAGTTGATTTAATTTCTATCTCTAAACTTTAAAAAAAAAAAAAATAATAATAATTGGTCTTTAGATTTTTTATTATTATTATTATTTAAAAAAATTATCATCTTCTTCCAGAATTTTAAAAATATAAATCATTTTATTCTTCCAGAATTTTAAAAATGTCTTCTTATATTTATATCTTTTATTGTATAAAATTATTAACATTATTGAATAAATTTTAATTAATATTGATTTCAAATTTATTAAACAAGCTAATTCAAAATTGATTTTTTTTTTTAATTTATGAACTAAAATTAGACTTTTAAAAATTCATGGATCAAAATCAAAAGTTAAGAACAAAAATAAGAATTTACAAAATGATATTTAACTTTTTTTGTTTCTTTTTTTTTGTTCTTATTAGTATAAGAATTTATTTTAAATGAGTCGACAGAAATAAGACTTAGATTATAATCTCTTTGATGAATATTGGAAATTGAGGATTTTAACAAATCCAACAATGTTAACTTATTTGACTATTTGTTTTTTACTATATGTATTTATGTGTATTTTCTTTTTTCATGTAATATTTGTTATGTCTTTTTCTAGATATACTATATTTTTATACAATATTTATGATTATTGTCATTTCAATCTTTTTATATAAAATATATAAGTATATATTGATTTTTATTATTCATCAAACTCTTTTTAAACACATACATTTTTTTTTAAAAAATTATTTGAATTTCTAACCAAATTTAAAAAATCTAAAACATGTTTGGTAAGTTATTTTTATATTTTCTTATAAAATATAAGGTAATAATCGAAATGGTCGGTAGTTCAGTAGTTTCATTGTTTAGTTTTAATCCAATTCAACACCAGTGTCACGTGTTCGATCATGTATGTCAATTAAATTATGCTGACTTTAACTTTTTGGACGATTATTCAGATATAAATGAATGCGAGAGAAAGCTTCATGATTGCGTTAATATAAACCACTGCAAGGATACAAATGGAAGCTATAGTTGCTATTGTCCTAAAGGCTATGGAGATGGAAAGCTCAGCGGTCTCCGTTGCACTACAAACTCTTTGCCATACATTCGCATCATCGTCGGTTAGTATTAATATCATGGTGCTAAATTATCATAAATATCTATCAACTATGAGGATTATGTCAAACATCTTTTTAACTTTGAAAAAAAAAAAAAAAAAAAAAAAATCAAAAATACATTACAACTTAAAATAAAATTTCAAAAATAACATTATTCTGTCAAAAAAAAATTCAACCACATTATTTTTAATAATTCGAGTCCCCATGTAAACTTAAATATTTATGAAAATATTAAAGTTTTGTTTCAAAACCCTAATGAAATGAACAAATTGTGCCGTTATATTCATAATGTATATTATTTTTTTGTTTTTTTTAAAATTTAAATTATTTATACAATGATAAACAACAAAATAATGATAAGACATTCAAATCCCTATAGTTTTCAAATTCATCTTAACAACATATTAGCATTTTCTCCTCTTTAGAAAGTTATGGAATTATGTTTATAATTATGAATTATGAATTTATGGAATTATTTTTTTTATCAAATTATAATATGTTTATTGTCAATAGTTTTCATGAAAGCAAAAATATATGTGTAAAAAGGAAAAGAAGAATAATCAATATTTGAAATAATGTTTTTGACATGGTAAGAACATATTATTCTAATAAAGCTATACTTTTTTTTTATCATAGCTTAACAGTGAGATATTTTTTTTAACATTTTTTTAAGTCAAAGGGTTCAATGATATATTTTAAACAAAATTTTAACTGTTTATATCAGCAAAAATGTTTTTGAAACTTCTTTTTAAGTTGAAGAATATGTTTTAATATTTTTAAAGTTAGAAGAGTTTACTTTTTGACATAAACTTGATAATTCAAGTATATTGTTGATAAGTCTGTGGCATAGTCGGTTGAAAACTTCGGCTCGAGAGGTGTGCTCCCTCAAGATTCTAGGTTTGAAACTCATCTGTGACAATAGTTTGTTGTCTCCACTTCTTTAATGTATTTCGATGTCGGATTTGGGAGCGTGCAAGAAAAAAAAACATATATATATGTGTGTGTATATATATATAGTTGATAATATAACATTATCTTAGTTCCGACTTATTTTTTATTTAATGAGTGTATAAGAAATACCTATCCAATCCAATCATAAGTGGAAAAAACTTGATTACTTTATTCATATTAAAATACTGATAAAAGTCTACAAACAATTTTATAGAAACAAAGAATTTTTGGCTTTTTCTTTTTTTTTAATATAATTTGTTTTATATTTTATTTGTAGGCCCAATTCCTTACCAAATATACGAACTATTAAATAATTATGAATAAATGATTAAAGTTCAGTAATATATTTTATAAAAACAAAGACTTTTATCATTCTTGAAAAATACTTTATAATTTTGTTTTAAAAATTTGTGAATAAATTATTTCCAATTTGAAACAATTATCAAATACATTTGGGTAAACAAACCCAATAGCAAATACAGTTTTTTTTTTTTCTTTTGAGTACAAATAATACAGTTTATTTTTATATTTCTTCTTTAGATTTTACTTTTTATATTAAATATAAAGGGAATTGAAAAACCTATTTAATTTTTTCTTTTCATGATTCTTTTTACAAAAATGAAATTTTATTACGTAGAAATCAATTGTGATAAATTAAATTAATAGTTCAGCTTTAGCTAGGAGTTTTGAGAATGCGAAGAATAGACATTAAATGGATGAAGAGGAAAGAGGCTACAATTGTTTCTCATATATTCAGATTCAAATGTTTTGCTTCCAAATAACAGGAAGCATTAATTTAATAGATAAGGAAGGGGCTCTTGCAGGCTGGCAACATGCAACCTTCTATTTTTCGTCACAATTTCTTTTTTTTTTGAAAAAGGAAATTGTTGACATCAAATGAGAAATTGTTGGCTTTACTCTGCTCCATGTTTCTTGTGATGTTTGATCATCTAACTTTGCATGTGGATATCAAATTTACACATAGATGGCGCATTGCACGACTTCTGCTCAAAATTTCTTTATCATCTTTTTGCTCTTGAGCATTGACCGAACCATGTCGTGAATGATCTGGTTCTTTCTCTCAGCTACACCATTTTATTGAGAAGTGTACGGTGCCGTTAGAAATTGCCTTATGTCTTGTTCTTCGCAATACTGCATGAAAGTTGTCGATGTATACTCGCCACCTCTATTGGATCGTACAACTTTGATGTGACTGCCAGTTGCCTTCTCCACCATCACTTTGAACTTTTTGAAAGATTCAAATGCCTTGGATTTTTCTTTCAGAAGTTAAACCCAAGTTTTTTCGTGAGAAATCATCGATAAAGGAAATGAAATACCTGTTCTAACGGATTCAGGTTAATTGGTCCACATATGTCGGTATCAATCAACTCGAGAAGTTCCTTAGCCATATATTCTGCCTTCTTTTAAAACGAGGTTCTCGCATATATGCTAAGCACACATTCTTCACAAAATTTTCCCTCGTAATCCATGTTGGGTAGCCCATGCACCATATTCTTCTTGGCTAACTCTTTTAGGCCACCATGATGTAGGTGACAAAAGCAGAGATGTCATAACGATGTCTTGTCTTCTACGTCGACTTGCAAACATTTTTCTCATATACTTCTTAAATTCAGTTTGTACATCTGATTTCTTCCCATCTCGACTAGAGTAACCAAACGCTTTTGCTTATCCTTCAAATGAAGTAGCCGATCTTTTAAAATATCGAGTAATCCTTCTTTGAGAGTTACCTCAAACTTAATATGTTGGTCTTCAGGTTTGGTACTTAATAAACATCTCATATTGGCCTTATTAAGTCATCCTTTCGAAAGCAATAAACCGTACCTTGGCCTTCGACCTCTACCTTTGATGCATGTCCAAATGAAACATGACCATCTTCAATCTTTTGCATCTCTTTGAATATGTGTTCGTGGCTGTACATATGGTTACTTGCTCCCGAGTCGAGGTACCACAATGTGCCATTGTTGATGTTGACTTCATTTTGAGCCATCAAGAGAAGACTTTCATTTGTTTCTTATTTCAGGGCTAAGTTGGTTGTTTCTTCCACCTTTTTATCGACTCAACAATCTTTTTCAAAATAACACTTGTCGGAATTGCAATCACTAGCATAGTGACCATATTTGTGACATTTGTAACACTCGATATTGAAATAATTTGATCAGTCGTCTCTTCTTCGACCGCATCCTCTTCAACACCAATTTGGTTGGCTCAACTATCCCTTCTCCTTTATACCCTTCATGACTGTTGCTTTGACCACCGCGACCATTTCCACGATTTCCACGGCCACGACCTTTACCTTGAAAATTTTGAGAATAAAGTACCTTTTAGTCGATTGACGCTTTAGTTTGAAGTGCTTGCTTGCTTGTCTTCTTCTTCTTCTTTTTATGTTGCTCGTGTGCCTCGAGAGAACTGGTAAGCTTGTCGACCGTGAGTGTCGCAAGGTCCTTTGACTCTTCTATCGCACACACAATATTCTCAAAACCGTTGGTTAATGATCTTAAAATCTTATCCACAACTTGCGTGTTGGTTAACATTTCTCCGTTTCGATTGAGTTGGTTCACCACTTATGCATGTTTGAGTTGGTTCACCACTTATGCAAGTTTTGAGATTGACAAGTGGCTTGAAATTGATGGGATGTGTTGATAGCAATTTTGCTAAATTGCTTGACGTTTCTAAAAGAGATTTGTGTTATGTTTTTTCTCTTAAAAATGAAAGAAGAGAAGAAGTTGAAGCTAAATTACCATTGAAGTTGAATATATTGTTTTTGCATCAACAACAAATCGAGCAATAAGGATCTATAAGTTGCTCTGTGCATTTGGATATTCACTAGAAGGACAAACAAAAAAATTTTGTGATAGGAAGTTAGATAATGCCTTCAAACCAATACAACTTGGTAGAACAAACCACACCATGATCAAAATTTTATTTGTTGAAAGCAGAAGAAGAAAAAGAGAAAATTTTGTTTTTGGTTTTGTTTGTTTTTTGGTTGTCAAGCACCATAAGTGGCATATCCTTCTTGTGTCATGGCCCTATCTATTCATCTTTTTATTAAAAAAACAAGAGTGAAAAAAACTTGTTGACATTGTCTCAAAAGTTTTGTCATCGACGATTTATGATTCGACATCAACAGATGGCCATCATAAAGAAAACTCTCGAGGAGTTTCGAGTTTCATGTGTTTGTTCTTTATTAATTAGTTTAAGTTTTGCTTCTATATTGTTTTTTTTTTTAAGTTTCTTTTGATCTTGTAACTTTATTTAAGTTAAATTTTGCCTTAAGAATTAGGAGCCTGTCTTGAACTATAATATCCCACGATTACTTAGTTAGGGTCTCATTGTCCAGTTAGTGAGCGGGGATCTCACTACCCAGTTAACGAGTCGATGCCTAGAGACGACGAGAGCACCGCTCCGAAACCTAGACGAAATTATAACTTAGTTTATGTCTTTGTATTTGGACTTTTATGTAATTGAGTCGATGATTGTAATAAGGTTATATGGGAGTACACTACATAAACTTCTCGTACAACTTTTACCTTTTTTTATCAACATTCTTGGATTCTTCTTTTTTAATAAAACCATCTTCTCTCTGTCCGTGAATGTAGCTAAAGCATCTTAGTGAACAACGTAAAATTGTGTGTTATTTCTCGTTTTCTCTTTATTTATTCTTTTTTTGATTGTTGTTTACAATTTCATAACAATAATAATGTACAATTGTGTTGAAAAAAAATGGCAGGAATTGGTGTGGCCATCATTGTTTTGCTGATTGGCAGTACATGGATATACATAATATACAAAAAGTGGAAATACATTCAAAGAAAAGAGAAGTTTTTCAAGAACAATGGAGGTTTCTTACTTCAACAACATCTTTCTCGTATACAAACGAACGCCGTCAGAATTTTCACCCAAGAAGAGCTGGAAAAGGCCACAAACAAGTTTGATGAAAGCGCAATGGTTGGAAAAGGTGGCTACGGCACCGTTTACAAGGGAGTCTTCGACGACGGTTTGGTAGTCGCTATTAAGAAATCGAAGTTAGTAGACCAATCCCAAACAGACCAATTCATAAACGAAGTCATTGTTTTGTCCCAAATAAACCACCGAAATGTGGTAAAACTAATTGGGTGTTGTTTGGAAACAGAAGTACCATTACTTGTCTATGAGTTCATCACCAATGGAACACTCTTCGATCACATCCATGACAAATCTAAATACCTTTCTCTTTCATGGGAAGTTCGTTTGAAAATAGCTTCTCAAACTGCAGGGGTACTTTCCTATTTGCACTCCTCTGCTCATACTCCTATTATCCATAGAGATATCAAGCCAACTAATATTCTCTTGGACAATAACTACACTGCAAAAGTTTCTGACTTTGGTGCATCCAAGTTGGTTCCTTTGGATAAAACTCAGCTATCCACCATGGTGCAGGGAACTCTCGGATATTTGGATCCTGAATACCTGATGACAAGTGAGTTGACAGAGAAGAGCGACGTGTATAGCTTCGGAATTGTGCTTCTCGAGCTGATAACAGGAAAGAAGGCGGTGTGTTTCGATGGACCGGAAGAAGAGAGAAACCTAGCAATGTATGCCCTGTGTGCGATGAAGGAGGATCGCGTCGAGGAGGTTGTAGAAAACGGAATGGCAACGAAAGAAAACATAAAGGAAATAAAGGAAGCGGCGAAACTAGCAAAAGTGTGTTTGAAATTAAAAGGGGAAGAGCGGCCGAGTATGAAGGAGGTAGCAACGGAGTTAGAAGGACTGAGACAGATGCAGATTGAGCATTCATGGGCCAATAACAACTTATCCAATGAAGAAGAGATGGTTTGTTTGCTGCATGGGGCTTCAAGCTCAAGCTCATTTGTTGTGAATAGCAGTATGAATAATACTATGGACTATAGCTTAGGAGCTCAAATTTTGTCATCTGTTCCTGATGGAAGATGATTCATTATCCTTCACTACACCAAAATATATGGTTAAATCTTTTAACTTTCCGTCCTTTGTCAATTTTACACATTACAACATTAGTCTTATTATACATGCATAAAAGTTTATTTGTGTCAATACTTCAATAACGGTTGAAGACCGCTAATGTCTTTAGGAGGTGTTTGTTTATGGATTTTAATTAAGTTGGAGATGTTAGGTTTTATCAAATGCTTGTTTGAGAAGTCAAAAAATGGAGCACTTAAGTGTCCAAATAAATGCTCCTTAAACCCACAAAATAAGTCAATGTGTTTCTAATAAGTGCTCCATAAACCCACAAAATAAGTGCTCCAAATTTTTTATTACAATCAATCTACCAAAGCCACCCTACAAACAAACAATTACCTCGAAACCAACAACAAAACCACCACACAAACAAACAACTTATACAAATATTTTTCCAAAACCATGAAACAAACAAGTATTTAATTCTAGACACTTGACTAAAACTATCAAACAAACGAGCTATTATAAAAACAAAAAATTTTAAACACTCCTAATAACTTCTATACCTAAACACTCAAAATAAATATTCCATAAAATATCAAACAAACACCCCCTTATAGTTTTATCCACAGGTTCGAAGCTCAACTTATTTTGTCAAACCATCTTTCTTTTCCTTATTTGTCAAGGTTAACCGTTATGATAGATTTAATAGCCAAGAGTCTTGGGAAACAAAAAAAATATAAAGTCAGATATTATAAAGTCTGATGATTTGTTCGAAGGATGGGTTAAACTCACTTTGACACTGAAAAAAAAAATTGAAATTGAGAACAAGATCCGATGTGAAATACAATAATTGATAGATGGAGGGGAGAAAGAGATCAAAAGGTAATTCAATATATTAATATGTTCTTCCACTGAACAAAGAATGTGCAGAAAAAAAAAAGTACAACAAGAGAAGTTGAAAATTTCTACAAACCTAACATTCCCATCAAATATTAGGAAGGTAAGCAAATTTGATCTAGGTGATCATTCAACAAATGCATGTTGGTAGCAGAAAAAGGAAAAAAAATTAAGAACAAAATCAATTCAACAAACACGAGATATTTGAAATTAAAAAGCAAGTGTATATATGTCTATATGTTCCTATATGCATACCTATCATAATTCTCTACAGAAAGATGAAGCAATCCAACGAGATTAAAGGATTATCAAAATCCTCCATAGTTTCCATCGAATCAAAATCTCCATCATTCAAAACCGCTTCTCTCGCAGCAACTTCATCGATCTTTGAACTGATCCGATGAATGCAACTAATTTCCCTCTTCATCCCGCAATCCCTCACCGGCAATTGCCTTTTAATGGTACCGCCATTCTTCTTCTGGGCCGCTCGACATTTTTCTCCACTCAACCGTCTACTAGGGGATGGAGGCCGCTCCTCCTTCCTAAAGCTCTTCTGTCGAACAGGCGACGGGGATGCGGGTCGAACCCTCTTCTGGGGTGCCCTTTGTGGGGACGGGTACCGAACCAATGGAGAAACCGGCTTCACGGGAGGAAAAAAGGCGCTAGCTTTAAGGGAATTATTTCGAACGACATGAGGGTTTTGCTTGTAACGCGGCCAAGAGTAGTCGTCAGAGAAAATCGGCGAGCGGGAAGTTGCGGTTGAGAAAGAGGTGTTGGTTGTCGCGGTAGTTGAAGAAAGACAAGTGAGGGAAGAAATGGAAGAAGTAGAAGGAGAAGGGGAAGGTGGATAAGGAGAGATTCTGTTATGGAGAGAAAGAGCAGGATTTGTTGTTGTCGACGTCGTTAATGGCGGCGGTTGTGGGATTACAACTAGTTTGTCTTGGATAAGGTTGTTGAAATCAAAACGAGGTTGTTGGAGTTTGATGGTCTTGGGTTTGCATTTGCTAATGCAAGATCCCATTTTGATTTCTGGGTTCGATTCAATTTCAAAATAAATGAGGGAATTGTTGCAGATGTAAGCTTCAAATTATAAAGGGAAAGTTGGTGGAGAAGAGGAAGCTTTACTTTTATTAATTTTTCTTAGTGTACTCTGTTTTACTTTTTGTGGAATTTTTTGAATTTTGTTGCCGCGGATGAAACCGTTGCACAACGGTTATTATGATGGCTTCTACTACAAGTGCTTTTTTCAAAACAAAGATGTTTTTCTATCTTTAATTGATTTTTAGATTTGAATATACACTCTCTAAAATTAATATAGTCCTAAGAAACGGCTAAATTTTAAACTAAGGTTTTTTCTATGGTGTGTGAAAAGGTAGTGTTCGGCTAGTGGAGGTTTGAAATGAAAGTCTTGGAAAATGATGGAGAAATTAAACCTTTCTTTTTGATAAATAGAAGGTTGGGGTGTTAGAAATACCTAGTTTTTAGTTATACTTAATGAATGCTCTATTCAAGTTAAACTCATTTTGGCAATAAGAAATGAAACTTAAGATCGAAATTAAAAGGGATTGGAGATCCTTTCACAAATTTGTTAATTGATAACGAATATATTATACGTTTTTAAGTTTAATGATAGGGATGGGTATTTGATTCCAGTACATATAAATCATTAGATATATATATATATATATATATTAATGTCGACGAACTGTAGCTCGTGTTGGCATTCAATATGTCTTTGACATATGTTTCTTTTGCAAATTTTATTTTTTTTAAGAACATATATTAACTTTATAGTTTAATTATTTTAGTAAAGGTGGAAAGAGCTTTATTTATTTATTTCTTTTTTGTTTCTTAGAAACTTTACTTTGTTCCATTGAGTAGCCATATTTTATGGATGGTTTTGTGAAACTATTTGAATGGAACGTACTTAATATATATAGGGGCTATTTGCATGCAATCTCTTATTTGTGACCACAACATTAAAAAAAAAATTGTGAAATAAAATAATGGCTACATGATGCTCACGCACCATGCAAACATTTTTCATATATATATATGTGTATATATAAATAATGAACGAGATTGATTAGTTTGATTTTCAAACTGCGAACAGTGCTAGGTATCAAAATCATGTTTATTACATGTGAACAACTACTTACTAATGGAAGTTTTGCAAAATGAAAATTAATGAACAAGATTGGCCAGTTTAATTTAATTTGTTGGATAACGAATACATTATACTTTTTTGTCATGTTTACTTACATATTTTTTTTAATCTATTTCAAGTACATATGCATATATATAACATTAATATTTTAAGAAACATTTCGCTCACATTCTTTATTGTTCGCTACTCTTAATGACAAGTCTATTTCCAAAAAAATAAATAAATAAATAAAAAAAAATCAACAACAAAACAACAAACAGTGAGGCCATTTGGTTGACCGCGGCTTATCATCTTTTGGTGTGCTAATATTTTGGAAAAAAGAAAACAAATAATGAAAAAATTTTGGTTAAAATATTATTTTGGTTTGAATTTGTTCAGTTTTGGCTCTTAGACTATCAAAGATGTCGTGAGCTACCGCTTTTTTTAGCATTCTTATAATACTTGTAATTACATGTTTCTTACTTTCTTTTTTTTTACTAATAACAATATCCTTCTAACGTAAAGGTTTGTTTATTTTTATGGATACAAGTTGGGGTTGGGACAACAAACCCTACTTAGAAGGTACTACAAAAATTCGAACTACGAATATTATAATACACCACTAGTACCAGTTGAATTACGTATGCTTTTGACAAAGATTTGTAGTCACTAGTTAGACCACAAAACAGAAAAATAAGAAAAGTAATCAACAACAATGCTTGTGTTGTAACATAAAATATAGCCCAAAAGTCTCGGAAGAGGTCGGGACCTGAACGAAGGGACCAATGCCGACCCCCCGGGACAGCCAAATGGAGGCATCGACCCCCAGGGGATCGGCCAAGCCCATTGCCGCCCCCCGGGGTCGGCCAACACCCTTACCGACCCCCCGAGGGTCGGCCGCGCCCTTGCCGAACCCCCGGGGGTCGGTAAAATCTATG